>JAJTUV010003361.1:0-59318 GCA_021653895.1 Mastomys natalensis | reverse complement strand
GCACCAATGAAATTTTTAAAATTTTTAAAATGCCTCCTTTTTCCTTTGGTATTTTTTTGGCTTCTTTGTCAAAGTTAAGGAACAATGTTAGTATTATGTCTACTCCACCTCCACAGTCACCTGGCAATGGCCAGGTATGCCCCTCCCACAGTTACCTGGCAATGGCCAGATAGACCTGCTCACTATAAAAGGGGGTTGCCTGCCCATTCCTCTCTCTCTTGTTCTCTCGCTCCTGTATTCCCGTGCACCTCTCTCCACATGGTCATGGCCGGCCTCTACTCCTCTACCTCTCTGCTCTCTCTTATCTCTCTCTTCCCTCTACCCTAAATAAACCCCTTTCCTTTGTGTAACTGTGTGGTCTGGTGTTATCTATTCCAAGCTGCTGCACTGAAAATCTAACAATGGTGCCAAAACCTGGGATACAAAGACTTCAGGACCTCAAGATCGTGCACTTCACCTCAGGCTGCTGCAACCGTGTAGGACAGACTCAACACCACCGCATACTGCATCCACATGACTTCATCTGCTGTACTATCCATCAGGGTAGTGAATTACACCTCTACAACAAGCCACCCCTGTCAGCTGCGAACTCACAATGTGACTCCGGTTCCACATCTGTACCAGACCGCATACGCTTGAAACACACACTGTTTACTAATTAGTAGGAGTTCGTGGAGGCCCTGGATGCGTCGACTGTCCAACATTTCCATTAAGGGTTGGCTTTTCATTGCCCACTTGACTGCCTCTAGCGACAATTATGCTTGCCATGTGTGATCTTGATAGTCCCAAGCTCTCCAGCTGTAAAGCTGGTACCAGGTGGCTATTCTGGCTGACTAGCTCTGTGGTAGCGCGTGGCCCCCAGATATTCTCATGCTCGCAGATTCCTGTGGTCTCCATAGTCTCTTGGGTGAGACACTTCCCCTATACTCTCAAGACAGTTTCTCATGGCTGAATACCCCAGGCCAGGTCTGGACTGACTCTTCTCTCTCTCTTAGGAGCACCACCTCCAGTTCTAGTCCCCAGTGTGTCTCTATCCATGGGTTAGCCTTCCACACACTTCTCCCCCTCCTCCCCATCATCTGGGGCCACCTGGACCCACTTAGTCCCATTGCTTTGCCTGAAGCAACAGTTGGTCTGGGACCTTGCTGCCTCTCTCCCTCTTCGCATCCTCTGCGACCTGTCCCCCGGTTTTCCTGATGGTACTCAGCTCTGCTCTGGGTCTTCTTCAATCCTGCCAGGGACCCTATCTGAGACTTGCTTCCCCATGTGTGCAACCATCTGTGCAACAGGCTTAGCTGCCTGAGCATGCAGGGAGGCACCCTCTCTCCCTTGCTGCCTGGGACTTGTAAAGTGAGTGCTAGTGGTGCTTTCTGCAAAAAACCTAACATGAACGTTGCTGTGATATGGGACATGCATGCTTTTCCCTGTTCACTGCAGCTGAGAGACATCGGGCAATGGCTTCTGGCAGCTAGTAGGAAGTCCCCCAGGTCACTGCCGCCTACAGACCTGACCCGCCATATGATCCTATACCACTGTTGCCAGCTTTCTTATTCTGGTCCTAACTAAATGTTTCTTTGCTAATACAAAAATGTGCTTTTTTCTACCTATACAACCCGCCAAACTTACTTAAGACTCTTTCCTATCCCGTCTCAATAGATTTTTACTACTGCTATTGAATTCTATTCAGTTACAACCAATCCTTATGGCTCTCAATCTTGTCAGAAGTCTGCTAATACTAACTAATAGTTTATAGCTGACAGAATTTCCAAAGCCTCTAACAATTGACCCAAGGTGGTTTCAGAAAACTTGGACACCAGACTCCTAGAAGATACAGCCTGGATTGTAGGCAAACAAATGCAGTGGACTAAACTGGATACTCTGAGTCAAATGACTTAACTAAGTCAAACTGAGGTAAGTCATTTCTCATGTCATGCGTATCCATTACACAGAGAAAAAGCCCTGCGTCTTCTGTGCTTGGAAGCCAAACTGACTTTGTCCAAGAGAGTATGGAAACCATGGGAACTGTTGGCTAGTGGACTCTGTCATTTTTTAAAATGCTATATAACTGGTAGATTATTGTTTAATCTTTCTCAGACTTCTGACTACATTGACAGCTAAATTTTCACAGGTATTATCCATTACCTCATTACCTAAACTCAGTTGCCATCAATTAAATGCTTCACATTTCCTTTTCTTGCTATTACACTGTCCTAATATTATCTAAGTTCCTATAAACTTGCCTCACTCTAATATAGCATTCCATTATATGATCCAACAAAGGATCATCTTAAAGACTGCTCTGCTCATGTTGCTAACTCATACTGTTATCTGTTTTGTAAACTTATAAGCTACAGGAAACCCACTCAGATCTACCTTTCATGGACCAAATAGATGCCATCCAATAAGTACATGTGCCTAAAGTTCCCACTTACAACCTATTACAAAGGGTGGGATCCTTTGGGTTCCAAGTGTACATCTTAGAATTTTTTTTCATTCTCCCAAATGTACTTAATCCTATTCCCTACATCTTGTCAAGTCCAGGCACATCCAGAACAGCTCCAGAGAAGCAACCTCCAGATGCTCCATCTCCTGTCAAACACACAGCTGCTTCTACTGGACCTGTTCCTTCTGGCATATCCTCAGATGGCTTCATAGACCCTGGATAGCAGGAGACAGCCAACTCTCCCAAGACAGGACAAACATCCCCCATATTCTAGGTTCCCCCCTAAAGACACATCACCCCCAATGCCACAGGAATTAGTCAGATATCACCATGACCCTATTCCTGCTTCACTGTCACCTCTTTCTAATTTTCTTTTTAATTAAACCGAAATGGGGGAATGTTAGTATTCTGTCTAAACTCCACCTCCACAGTTACCTGGCAACTGCCAGGTAGGCCTGTCCACTATAAAAGGGGGTTGCCTGCCCCCTCCACTCTTTCTTGCTCTCTTGCTCCTATGATTCCTGTGCACCTGAAAGCTCCCCTCATCTCTTCACTTCCCCCTCTCTCTACATGGTCATGACCAGCCTCTACGTCTCTCTCTTTCTTCTTTGTCTCTACTACCATTCTTCCTCCCCTCCCCATGCCATGTTAGAATACTAACAAACATAAGTGTGTGCCTTCATTTCTGGGTCTTCATTTCTATTCCATTGATGTATTTGTTTGTACAACCACTATGTGGTATTTATCACTATTGCTCTGAACTACAGCTTGTGTTCAGGGAAGGTAATTCTCCCAGAAGTTATGTTATTGTTGAAAACTGTTTTTCTTATCCTGAGTTTTTACATAATATACATAATTGTCCCCAAATGTTCAACATGACTATTCCTACATTTGATAAATAATAAATAAATTTGGCGGAGTGGCTGAACATAAACTTAACTCCAACAAATCACTAGACTTCCTGTACTTAAAAGATAAATGGGCTGAAAAAGAAATTATGGAAAGCACACACTTCAGAAGAGGCAAAAATAATATAAAATATCTTGATGTCAATGAAACCAAGCAAGTGAAAGATTTGTATGGGAAGAACTTCAAGTCTCTGAAGAAAGAAATCAAAGATGACCTCAGAAGATGGAGAGACCTACCATGCTCATGGACTGGGAGGATTAACCTAGTAACAATGGCCAACTTACTAAAAGTAATCTATAGATTCAATGCAAACTCCATCAATACTTCAACTCCATACTTCATAAAGACAGAAAGAGCAATCCTGAAATTCATAAACAAGCTCCTATTGTTACTACAGATAAAAATAGTAATAATATAATTCCTAAAGTTATACTTCTTTTCCATTAGATCTGTGAATCATTCAGACTTCAATTGAGAAACTTATGTATATCATCAATGTTCATGAGACAGAAGGATCTTAAAGACCAGAAATGGTGAATGATGCTAAGTAAACTGCATGATTTTAGACACAACAAGAGCAATTCCCATGTAAACTCATTGACATGAGTAACACGACAGTGTTCACAAGACCAGTAAAAGAGAGGAAAAAACCCCAGATTTAAGAAGGGTAGAGGTAGAAAGTGTCATCCAAGGTAAGAAAATTTCTAAACTATGTAATCTATTAGTGATAGCAAATACGTTTTATACTATGGATGAGCATGCCTTATATTCAGGAAAATTTTCCTGAACAAATCAGACTCCATGTTTATGTATAATTTTGATATCTAATATTTCTTTTCTTTTGAGAAAAAGAAAAAGAGAGAGAGTAAGAGACAAAGACAAATACCGAGCCAGAGATAGAGAGACAGAATGTGCAGAGAAATCATGATATTAAGTTAGTGTGGACAGTGGAGATGGTGAACAAATAGTTGAAAGAAAAAATATGAACAAAATATACTCTACAAAACTATTAAAGTGGAATAAATCAATAACTCCCTCAAACATAAAGGATCGTTACTGATAATTCACAAGTAACAGAAAAAATGACAGTAATAAAAATGTAAAATAGTCATATGCTTTTTAAAATAGTTGTAACATAGCGTATTTCAAAACTTCAGTTAAAATGAGGTCAAAATCATACAGCATTCATGTTTATTCTCTTTCTTTGGTTCCTTATTCTGAAATAAACTCTATTGCTATTGTAGAGATCCTCTAGGCATGTGTCAGGTCTAGATTTCTCCTGAGTTTACAATCATCACGTGACATATTATGTCACTTCAGATTACCTTGTTCTTTTCCTTCTGTATCCTCTCTATTAACAATCCATGGTTCTTTGTTTTGTTCAAGACAGAAGATTACATCTGGCTCTGAAACAGCAACACCTGTACATTCAAGTGAGCAAAAAGATATACCACTGAACGTAGCTATGTACTAACACAGGATTGTGACATGTAGGTGAGATAAAAACAATGAAAGATTGAAGAATGACTTTGTATAGTCACATCTTTCCAAACTGTTTTAGAGACTTCATACTGAATTCTTCCTAAAAATCTGAATTCCATTGTAAAATGAACACATCCAAAAAAGAAAACTGTGGGAGTAAAAGTACATTCACTTATAAAATCAACAGACTGCCTTTTCAAAAAATGTATAAGATTTAACAATCAGCACATTAAATATAAATAAAAGATAAAAGAAAATGCCATATAAGTTATAAATTAGAGAGTAATCAATATCTATAAAACAGAAGAGACAGACCAATTAAGGGATGGTAGACCAAAAAAGTCATAGGAGATTTAGATATACCTATGGAGAAGTAGAATTTATAGAATAAAGATATTCTTACCAACAGATATCAGGTTACTGTAATTCTCCAACATGACATCTCTGTACAAAGCCCTCTGAGCAGAGTTCAGACACTGCCATTCCTCCTTAGAGAACTCTATAGCCACATCCATGAAAGTCAGTATAACCTGTTTTCAAGTTAACATTATCCCCTTGTGTCAATTGGTCAAGGAAATGTTAATTAAATATACAATTTTTGGTACCAACAAATAAAATACATATTTGATGAATTATGTCTGAGATAAAGAATATTGTCACTTCTCTGAATAGTTCCAAATGTCAAGCAAAATACATGCTGATTGCAGTCAGTTTTTTGGGGATCATATGTCATGATCACCTAAATGATCTAATGGTGGTCACTGAAGCCACCAGGAAACAGAGACATTTACAACAAGATTCATAGCAGTAAAAATATTATACTTCTAGAATATCACTAAAAATAAAATCATAATTCTTAGGCAAATGTTTGGAACTAGAATATATCATCCTGAGTGAGGTAACCTAATAACAAAACAACACACACGATGTGCACACACTAAGTGAATATTAGCCCAAAAGCTGGAAATACACAAGTTACAACACATAGACCATATAAAGCTCATTAAGAAGGAAGACCAAAGTGTGGATGGTTCAGTTCTTCTTAAAAGCAACAAGATACTAATTGGAGCAAATATGGAGACAAATTGTGGGAAAGAAACTGAAGCTGGATATGTTTGGAGACTGCTCCAACTGGGTATACACCTCTTGTGCAGTCACCAAAGGCAGACACTGATGTGGATGCCAGGAAGTGCAAGCCTGACATATACAGAGGCAGATGCTCACAGCTAATAATTGAACTGTTCATGGGGTTCCTAATGGGGAAGTTAAAGAGAAGACTGAAGGAGCTGATGGGATTTGTGGCCCCATGGGGTGAGCAACAATACCAAACAACCAGAGAGTCCTGGTTCTAAACCACTAGCCTGGGAGCATATAGGGAGGAACCCATGATTCCAGCTGTATATGTAGGGGAGCATGGCTTTGTCAGGCATAGGTGAGAGAGGAAGTCCATGATCCAATGAAGGCTGGATGCCCTAGTGTGGGGGAATTTGAGGGCAGGGAGGTGGGAGTGGGTAGATGGGTGGGGGCAAATCCTCATAAAAGCAGGAGGAGGGGGGATGTGATAGGAGGTTTCTGGGTGGGGGAGAAATGGGGAAAGGTGATAACATCTGAAATGTAAATATAATATCCAATAAAAAATAATTTAAAATATCATAATTGACTCAGCACAACATGAAGAAATCTATGCCCTCAGATAAATGATTTCTGAAACATGGGCCTTTATTTACAGACAAATAATGACCAAGTGATCTAAAGTAGAAATCAAGTATATAAACTCATCTTTATTCTCATATACACATATTTTTGCTATCAGAAAATCTTTAAGTATTTTCAAATTATGTTATCACTTATACAAGTTATACTGAAAAATTGAAGGAGACTGGTTAAAGGGGAGATCTGTGTTTTAGCTCACCAATGACATAAGTTTTAAAAAGCTACTACAGAGAATGATATGAAAAGGTTCAGAATATGGTGGGTTTGAAAGCTCTGAAAATGAAATATTTCTGTAAGAATAGTATACTTGTCCCATAACCATATACATATTTACCTGAGAAGAAGCCATCTTTCCTTTCTCATTCAATAGGGAATGTCTCAGTAAAGATTACATTAAAATTTCAACTTCCAGAAACCATCTTCAGGTAGAAGCAGGAGATCCTTCCTGTTTATAGTAAAACTGAAAAGTAGTAAACAGAAATCAATACAGGCCACACCTCATGCCTTGTGTTAGAGGAGATATGAAGAAGTGATAAGCTTCTACAGGCAGAAGAAACAAAAGATTTTCATATTTCATTTCCATACACTTACTTGATCTGTTTTATCAAAACAGAATTGACACATATCTTTTCAATAATGGCCAGAATCTTTGAATTATTCACAGCTGAAGGGATTACTCATACTGAGGAAGCAAGAGACTTGCCTGGGACCAAGAAAAACAAGGCAATAAATTCCTGCTTCACCACTGTCTCTGCAGAGATATTTCTTCTAGCTTCCATGTCCCATTCTAAAATATGCTTTTTAAAGAAAGACCCATTATCATATTATCTAAACAGGTCCTTTTAACAGTGACATTCCTTATTTGGATTCATGAATAAAATGTCTATTTGACCCTTCACCACTTTTAGTTCTTTCACCTGTCACTGAAGGCAGCTGAAATTCATTCTCCTATGTCTTTCATTTTAGCTCTTTTGGCTGATGAGAGGCTGAAGTTAGTTATACTAAAGGCATCTTTACCACCAATGTCATTTATTTTTAACAAATAATATACTGGAGCAGACAAGTTTTCCTCAACTACAAAACTCACCCTAATGGACTCACACCAGTCTCTAGAAGAAATACTAACATGGACTCATATTATGCCTTAAGGTTTTGTTGAAATTTTTCATTTGTTTCTTTTCTTTTCTATATGTTCTTTTGTTCTTGACTGATTTTCACTTTTTATGTCTATATGACCCAGATGGGAAAGAGTTTCAGAAATGCAAGATGTAGTTCTAGTCTACAAAGATATTTTCAAATGTTATGTTGTTTATTTCTGCCTCAGGAGAGTGGTCCAGGAAATGGTGAGGGGTATTCAGCAGGGTGGAGGGCTTGGGTGGTAATTGCATAATGGTAATCTAAGATCACTGAGATCTGAGATTCATCTTGGGACTTCCAGATGATTCTTACCAAATGATCTGAGTGAAACAGCTCTTATAGGATGATCTCAAGGGGCACAGACTGGTTATCATTCTGCCCTAGGAGAAAGCCTTACACAGGATTTTTTAATTTTATTATTATCTTAGTTTGAATGAACAAAGTAGAAACTCATCCAATAGACAAGGAATCAATCCCTGACATTACTAGTGAGGTTTTGTTAATCTTTCAGGCAAGAACCTAGAATAATTGTCTTCTGAAATACTTTAGACTGTACCTGACTGAAACATGTACACATATACTTGATCAAACATTGGATGGTGGTTGGTGACCTTTCTGGAAGAGCTGGGAGAAGGATTGAGGAAACTGAAGGAAATATGAACCCAACAGAAGGACCAATAGAGGTAACTAACCTGGACTACTGGGAGCTCTCAGGGGCTAAGCAATCAACCAAAGAATATACAAGGGCTGAAATGAGGTCCCCAGCATATATGTAGTAAATGTGTAACTCAATCTCCATGTTGTTACCCCCCAAAATGGGACAGATGCTCTCTCTAACGGTGTAGCCTGACTATGGTGTCTGAGATCTCTGTTCTTTATAATTAGTAAATGATAACAAAACATTAAAAACAAATGCCTTATTGATTTTACAACATTGCAATTAGAACTAGAGTTAGATGGAAGGCAATCTTCTCAGAAGAAATAATACTTGGTTTAGAACATTAGGCATATCTGGGCAATAGAAATAGGACCCATGTTGTTTGACCAGGATTAAATTTAGAAAATTGATATTGTAGAGATCCACAGTTTAAAAGAAATTCAAGATGTTTGGATTAAATAAGGAGAAAACTGGTAAATTGAATTGCATAAAGGGCAGAAGAGATGACTCAGAAGAAGTACTTTGAGTGCAAGTGAGATAGCCCGTGTTCAGATTTTCAGCACACCATAAAACACAGGAATTACACGTGTGTGTCTGTAATCACAGCAGTGGGTATAGGACGTAGTGAAAAGAGTGTTTCCTGAAACTCCATGATGATCCAGACTCACTAAAATTATAAACTACGGATACCAAGAGAGATATCTCTCAGAAACCTAAGAGCATTCACAGTGAGATTTCTCAGTAATTCAAATCTGCTAGAATAAGTTTATCCTTGCAATGTGAATATCAGAAGATGAGAGCCAACTTCTTCCATTTTTCCCTGTCTTTCACCAAAATACTATGTCACATGCATTTCCCCACACATACATACCAAACATACACACACGGATAAATGAAGTTAATAGATTAAAGAATGTACAAAATGATTGAGAAAGACATTCCAACATTAATGTCAGTCCTTTAGAAATACTCTCATAGGCAAGCACACCTAAACACGGACAAACATCACACAAGCATACCACACACTCACACATACACACACACAGATAAACACACATACACAGAAAGGAAGAGGTAGAATAGGAAGAGGAAAATGAATTCTTTAAGGATCAAGGATAGAAGCTGAGATAGCAGGATGCTTGGGAAATATGTGCAAAGTTTTCTTTCAGTCCCAACACCTTACAAAATCAAAGAAGGTGACACATGCCACTATGTCATCACTAAGGAGATTGGATGCATGTGGAAAAGAAGGTCAATGCCAACGAAGACTGCCTTAGGTACTTCAAAGGAGAGCTCATGCTGCATTAGACTCTCTCTGAAATGAAAGTTAGTTGCTGACTTTCAATTGTGTAATGATTTTTAGGAAATTCAAGTACAGAGACTGGAATAAAATATGAGACAGAAATGTGAACTTAGAAAAAAGTGTGACTATTAAAATAGAAGAGGAAGTTTTTACTGAAGTTATGGCTTTACAACAAAAGTGCCTGTCACCAAGGTTAGGACTTAAGTTCCATCCTAAAGTATCACAAGGTGAGAAATGAAAATATACTTCCAGATGTTGTCCTCTGGCTTTTATTAGTTTGCAAAACACATGTACAAAAAGATATACTCCCAGCAGATATAGTAAAATTTAGAGATATAGAGACAGAGACACATAAACAGATAAAAATCTGATATTACATCTCCATGAATGAATAAACATCATCTTGGAGAGCATCAGCTTGGGAAGTACCAATTGTTTCCTCCTAAATTTATTACTATTATTATTATTATTAATATTTTACATTCTGCCATTACTTCTGGTCTCAGTTCCCCTCCAGCAGTACCTCTTCCCAATCCTCCACCCACTGTCTCTAAGAAGATATTTCCTCCAAACATATCTGCTTTCACTATGGATTCAAATCTTTTGGGGTATTAGGAACATCTTCTCCCACTGAGGCCAGACCATGTATTCCTCTGATATATATACACACATAGATAGATAGATAGATAGATAGATAGATAGATAGATAGACAGAGAGATAGATGGAAGAGGTCTCAGACCAGCCAGTGAATTTTACCTGGTTGTATTTGGTGATTATCTGGTTTCCTAGTTTGTTTGGACTGCTGGTCTTCCTATGGTGTCCCATGCCCTGCAGCTTCTTCAGTCCTTTCCCTAGTTCAACATTATTGGTTCTAGACTTCACTCCAATGGATGGGTGTAAGTATCTGATTCTGTTTCAGTCAGTTGTATGTAAGACCTCTCAGAAGATGGTCATTGAAGGCTCTTCTCTATAAGCACATCACAGAATAAATAAAAATTTCAAGTGTCCCACCATTAGATGGATACAATTTTAGGCTATTCACTAGACCAGCTTTCCTTCTATCTCTTGATGATTTATATCACTGCAAATTTTTAATATGAAAAATTCTGAATAAGAAGTTTTGAAGTGTTTTGGTAACACTGTATCTGCTCTTGAAGCCCTGACTATCAAATGGAGGTGAACTCTGAGTTTTCTCTCCACATCATTGGCCATTTTTAACAAGGTCAATCACAAAGTGTCCTGAGAGTAGATCCTCTAAACTCCCAACCTCGTGAGGCTGCATTCTGCTCAAGCTCTCTTCTTCTCTCTTGTCCTCACCATACATGCTCTCGTTTTCCCCTCCCACTCTCACCAAGGTCACACCCTACCTCTGACTCCCATGATTATTTTCTTCACCCTTATGACTGGGATTTAATTGTTCTCACTTGGGATTTCAGCATGTTGACCTTCTTATGATCTATGAGTTGTATACTAGGTATTCTGTAGGTTTTGGCTACTATATTCTTATTAATGTGTACATATCATGCACGTCCTTTTGGATCTTGGTTACCTCATTCAGGATATGTCCCAGTTACATCCATCTGTTTGCAAAATTCATAGTATCCTCATTCTTAATAACTCAATACTATTCCATTGTGTAAATGAACCATATTCTCCGTATCCTTTTTATTTTTTTTAGAAGAGGGACATCAGGAGTATTTCAGCTAATACAAATTAGGCCTCTATAAACACAGTGGAACATGTGTTCATATAGTATGTTGTGGCATCTTTTGTATCTGTCCAAGAGTGGTATAGCTGTATCTTTAGGTACAACTGTTTCCAATTTTCTAAGAAACTACTAGATTGATTTTCAGAGTGATTGATTCAGTTTGCAATCCCATCAGCAATGGAGGAGTGTTATGAGTGTTACCTTTACTCCTCATCATTGTCAGCATGTCCTTTCACTTAAGTTTTGATCTCAGCCATTCTGGTTTGAGTAAGAGGGAATCCCATGTTTGTATGGATTCACATTTACCTGATAAATAAGGACTTTGGACATTTCTTCAAGTGCTTCTTTACTATTCGTTATTCTTCTGTTGTGTATTCTGATTGTCTCTCTACCTCATCTTTAATTGAGTTATTTGGTTTTTTGGTGGTAAACTTCTTGAGTTTTTATAAGTTTTTATTTTAGTTCTCAATTAAAAGTGGGGTTCTTGAAGATTTCTTCCCAAACTGTAGGTTGGCAATTTGTCCTATTGGTTGTGGCTTTTAACTTCTCTGAGCTTTACAGTTTCATGAGGTTCCATTATCCTATTATACAATTATATACACAAATAATATATATATATATATATATATATATATATATATATATGTATATATACACACACATATATATGTATGTATATATATATTTTGAATATGTATATTCAAATGAATATTAACTAACATGTGTGTTCATATACACAAACTAATTTATACGTACACACATATATATATTTATATATTATACATATGTATAAATATACATACACACACACACACACACACACACACACACACATATATATATATATATATATATATATATATATATATATATAATCCTGAAATGAAAGTGGTGAAGTCATTTTCTTGCTAACATGATTTGAATCCACAAATTCAAATTCACAAGGGCATAATTGTAATCTCAGCACTTGAGAGATAATCGTGTTGATCATGGGACTCACTTCACAGACATTAAAGCATGCTTGTTATGTTTCATGTCAATGAGAAAGATACTCCCTAAAGATATAAGATTATAATTGCCCAAGATTTGAAAATGCAATAAGATTTCAGGCATTCTATGTCTAATCTTGTACTAATTACTCATGTTGAATGCTTTGCAAGAGAGAGCAATTTTGTTTTCTGTTGAGCCTACAGCATGTTACAGATGAGATGCTACTGACTGGCAAAGAAACACATGTTGCCTAGGAGCCAGCAGTGATAGCTTGTTCTAAAACATAGAGATAGGTAGGTCTTCCAAGAAGGGAGTGGAGAAAACTTACTTACACAATTTACCCATACAATCATCTTACATGATTTACATACAGTTTTTGAGAAAATAGTTAAGCATCTGTAACAGCCCATTCTGCCCCACATTTGGGGGCCACTTTGTCCCAGCCTGAGCTGCTGCTTCAGTCTGTGGGTCAGGGTCTAGCAAGAGAGAGAGTGGCATTGGAAGGGCAAGAGACATGAAGAATGGAGACAAGACAAGGTCTGATCAAGTCTCTCCCCTTTATTGAAAGGAAATTCTAGGTATATAAGCACAAGCAGGGGAATGCAGCTGAAGACACTTCACCACGTGCACCTTGCATCTGGGGTCACTGAACAGCAAAACAAGATATGGGAGAAAAACATGACGTTTATCAGAGTGTGCTCAGCTGTTGTAGGCTGTTGACAACAAGTCTCTTGTCAGGGTATATGGCCTGAGATGGCTGCAAAGATGATAGCCGCTTTCTGCTCAGAGTCGACTCCCAACAAGGGTCAGTATTTGTAACAGAAAAATCCGAACTAAGCTGGTTCTCAGACTATTTTAATGAGGAATATGAAGGCATTAACAATCACAGTTTGGTTCATTGGATGTACTCACAAGAAGAGTAATGATTCAAAGACAGATACATTTCATAAACAAACCCTCATATTGGTAACAGACTAATACATTGGACAGTGCCTCTTCTAGCCAGTTCGCAGAATCTGAGCCTATTCAAGCAGGTGCTTCAGTCTGAGAAACTGCTAGAAAGATCAGTATGCTTTTGTGTCTAAGCATGACTTATTACTTATAGAAGCTTATATAAGCTAGGGAAGGAGGAGCCTAGTACATCTGATCAGTTTCAAGCAATTCAAATTTTGGATGTTTACTTCTTGAGTTTTAGGAAGCCACCCTCTAGAGTTCCAGGCATTTGATAGAAAGACTGAGCAGACTGGGAATGTAGCATCTCAGAAAATTACTAAAGGACAGTAGCATATTAAATGAAAATGTAGGTTAGAAATTTCACCTTTGACTCTTGCCATGACTGTGTCCTGGGCCACACCATCATAAACATTCTGCCATAACCTATTGTGCCTACAGTGCTTTACAGAAGAAAAGCCTCCATAAGCTTATGTATCAAAATATTTTTGTCTCCAGTTTGTGGAACTGTATGAATGGAATAAGAAGTCCTGGTGATTACAGACAGACTTTACTACGTCAGTACTATATGCCAATGACTATTAGTTCTCTCTGCTTTGTATTTGTACCTCAAGATATGAGCCATCAACTAATTCTTTATTGTCATCCCTTCATGCCTACTTCCATGAATATTACAAAAACAATCACAGATTCTAACCCTGTGAAACAATAATCCCCACTTGAACTCTCTTCTTGTTTAAAGCACTTTGGTCATGGTGTTTTATCACAATAATAGAAGAACAATTATGCTAATGTGTCAGTTTCTTAAGTTTTAAAGTTCCAAAAATAGAGCCTTGCTTATCTCAACCACAAGGATATTGAGACTATTGTGGATCTGAAGATGCGTTTGCAAACTACAGTGTGATCAATAATAATGAGTAGAAACTGAACATGACATATTTAACTGTCACAAGACTAGAAAGGTTAGCAGAACCAAATGATACAAAGAAATATTGAAGCCATGCATATCACCTAAGTAAACATGATTTAAAATGTAAAAACTGACTGTGGTGAATGATGGTTTTGATATGTTTTCAGATTCAGTTTGCAAGAATTTTATTGAGTGTTTTTGCATCCATTACTGGTAAGATTCCAAACTTGCAAAACAACTGTGGAAAACAATGCAGTAGTTCCTCAAATAATTAGAAATAGTTCTATATTAAGAACCAGATATATCACTACTGGACAAATACACCAAAGCATGTCAGAAAATATAACATAGACACATGCTTTACTATTTACTTTGCAGCCTTAATTGTAATGTCCAGAAGGTAGAAATAACTCAGATATTTCTCAATGCAAGAGTAGATACAAAAAAATGTGATATATTTTCACAATGGAGTACTACTCAGGTCTTAAAACTGTGCTGCATGTTTAATAACAGTCCTGAATATTCTATATGATTAAATGATATCCTTATTACACAAAATCCTGAAATATTAGTTTGGGTAAGGCCTTATCCTCACCTAGATGACTGTAATGGTCAAGGTAGAATAATGCAGAACACACAACTTGCCTAAATGATCCAAACCACTTCTCATCATGTCACAGAGAAGTCTTAGGTGCCAATGTCATGGTTTATGAATGATTATAGTTGTGCAAATATGGATGTAAAGCATTCTACAAAGAGAGAATAGGACTTAGTGATATAAGACATGAGATCAAACTGACTATCCTTGTATCTCAACCTCATCAATGCTGGCATGCTCTTATGTACTATCATGCCAGGTTGAAACATTAACTACATTCACAAGGATATTTTTGTTACTTGAGGATGCCTCATTAAGAAAGAGGGACAATTTGTTGTCTTCACACCTCCTCGGTGATGATGAATATAGGGGAGTTTGCTGAGTCTAGCAATTATCCAATTGAAGATGAAACAAAGAAATGAGCATTGTTCCCCAGTGATACTTTCTGGAAATATCAATGAGGTAAATTCCAAAACACTATAGAAACAAAGTAAGTCATGGGTGATAATGTTATTGATTGAAACAGATATGTTTGTGACTCTATTATTGGCAAATTTGAATCTGGCCATAAAGAGTAAAGCAAGGGTCACTAGCAAGGATGAATCCTACAAAATATTCATGAATTCTAGTTATGTTTTAATAGAGAATTGTGTGTGTATGTGTGGTGTGTGTGTGTGGGTGTGGGTGTGGGTGGATGTGTGTGGGTGTGTGTGGGTTTATGTACATTAATGTAGGGATATAAATGAATGTACTTACGTTCAGATAATTTCAGTCATGAATTCTCATATAATGCAGTGGACATTCTTTGTTTAACACAGCTTTCTTTTTTTTAATTTTTTTATTGGAACTTTTATTTACATTTCAGGTGTTTTCCCAATACCCCTTTTCCCCCTCCCTCCCAGGAACTCCCTATCCCTTCCCCCCTCCTCCTGCCTCTATGGTGGTGTACCCACACCCATCCTCCCCCATACCTCACCTCCCCACCCTCGAATACCACCCCACAGGATGTCCAGCCTTCATGGGACCAAGAATCTCTTCTCCCACTTATATGTAGCTCCCTTGCATATATAGCTGGAGCCATGGGTCCCTCCCTAAGTGCTCCCAGGCTGGTGGTTTAGACCCTGGGGGCTCTGGTTGGTTGGTATTGTTGCTCTCCTCATGGGGTCCCGTACCCTTTCTACTCCTTGAGTCTTCACTCTTTCTTCTCTGTTGGGAGATCAGTTTAATGGTTAGCTGTGAGCATCCGACTCTGAATATGTCAGACACTTGCAGACCTCTAAGGAGACAGTTATGTTAGGCTCCAGTCAGCATGCACCTCCTGACACCCATGTCATCATCTACCTTTGGTGACTGCACATGGGATGGATACCCAGGTGGAATGATCTGCAGATGGCCCCTTCTTCAGTTTCTGTCCTGCACTTTGCATCCTTATTTGCTCCCTTGAGTATTTTGTTACTACTTCTAAGAGGAACTGTAGCCCCCTCCACACTTGGTCTTCATTCTTCATGAGTTTTATGTGGTCTGTGAGTTGAATCTTGGGTGTTTCAAGCTTCTGGGCTAAAGTCCAATAATCAGTGAGTGAATACCATGTATGTTCTTTTGTGATTGGGTTACCTCACTCGGGATGATATTTTCTAGTTCCATCCATTTATATAAGAATTTATTGAATTCATTGTTTTTAATAGCTGAGTAATATTCCATTGTGTAAATGTACCACATTTTTTGTATCCATTCCTCTGTTGAAGGGCATCTGGGTTCTTTCCAGTTTCTGGCTATTATAAATAAAGCTGCTATAAACATAGTGGAGCATATGTCCACTATGTTATGTGTTAGAGCATCTTCTGGGTATATGCCCAGGAGTGGCTTTCAAGTAGACCAAGCTGGCTTGTCACCAGTAGTAAGGATCTAACATGTCTTTGTCTTCTAATTACCTGGAGTACAAGAATGTACCACCATGAATAGTTTTGACTAGGGTTTCAGAATACTAACTAAACACAATTCTCAAGCTCAATAACCAAGTATTTTACTCACTGTGATTTCTAATCTACTGTTCTGGGGCTGAAATGTACTTTTAGGTTATGTTGTAAAATGTCTAACATGATTAGATACATGTCATAGTTTTGTTAGTTGGTTGTAAGAAAAGTAATATAGACAGTAAAATTTGTAAACAGGAACCAAAAATTTCTCACAGTAAGATATCCTAGAGAAGCCAAGATCCTGGGTATATTAGTTATTGACTCTTTTGAGGAACTATAGGAAATCTTAAAACTTGAGAAGTAGTTCATCAGGCATGCATTTAAAAGACATAATATATTTAGGTCACAAAAGTGGAAATATGGGAGACAAGGATAGCAGGCATTAAAGAGAATGTTTTTCATGGTTCAAAGATTGTTAATTTTTATATTGTCACATGAGCAAAACAAAACTAAAATCAAAAACAAAGGTACCAATGTAGCTCTCAGGTATTTCTTCCAAGAAGTTATTGAATTTAAATTATTTCCATTATGATTTTGTAATTTTAGTTACGTCTTCAACCTATTGCTGTCAACTTATTTTAACCATCATTTCTGTTGTATTAACGTCCATATAACCAAAAATTTATAGTAGAAACTGTTTGTATCCACTTATAATGACAAGTTACAGTATCATTGTAGAGAAAATTGCAGTGGCAAAAAATCCTGAACCATCTAGTTATATCCCATCCATATTCAAGAACAGGGTAGTGAAGTCCTGTGTGCTCACAGCTCCACATCCTTGATTTTACTCAGCTGAACTTCTTCATTCACACACAGAACTGATTGCCTTTTTGAGGAAATGAAGCTACCCATAATAGTCTGTGTCTTTGAACACACCTAACATAATGAACTTAATGTTGAACAGAAGTATTCATAGTCTACCTTCCCTAACAATTTCCCTTTGAACCACTTTTTCAAGTTATTCTTGGTTGTTTAAATCTAAAATAATTTTAAAACTTGCACTTTGGTGTTTAGATTGCTAGGCCTGTAGTTTGGGAGCATAAATACACTGCTCATAGAAGAAGGTGGGAACATGGAACAGGAGAAATGTAAGCTCTAAAGAAGCCTGTGGAAATTTACTACAGAAATTCTTTAAAATGTGTTCTTGAATAATTTGTAGAGGTATCATTTATTATGGAAGAAACAAAATCAATATATTTCTTATACTTTATAAAACATTGTGAATGTGTATGTGTGTGTGTGTGTAAAAATGAAGTGAATATGTTTTCTTATCTTTCCAAGTGAGTTCAAGTATGCATTGTCACAGTTTAGACCAAAACCTATAGTATTGTTCCTAACCTTCCATCTTGTTTATACTAGCATCTTTTGATAGGGTCTATGTACAGTGCTGTTTTGAAAAGAAGATTAGCTTCCATGTGTTGGGGATTGGTCTTGTACACTGCATATTCAGTTGCTTATTTCTTGTCCAGATCTCTTCTCACAGACCAGATGCTAGAATTTTCATGAGTATAGAAACATCTCCTATAAAATGTTGTATAAACAATGATCCTCAATTAACTCAGATTGGTTAATATAAAGCTGATCAGCCTGTTGATGGGTAGAGTAAATAAAGCTAGACTCTGAACCCAACCCAGGGACTGAACAAGAACTAAAATGAAGAAAGAATGTAGAGAGACCATGAAACTTGGAGAGACAAGCATGATTTGGTGTGAGGTCAAGAGAATAGACAAAAGGCAAAATATGGGCCATAGAGAGCTAAGAATGACCAGATTGGCATGTGACTGGACATTTGACTGGATAATAGCAACATAAGGTAGTTAGGCTAACTCAGAACCTGTCCAACCTAGGCTTGTGGTTGCTTATAAATGAAATAGGACTTTGTTTCAGTTATTCCAGTCATGGAATGGGAACAGAAAAATACAAGTAAATTAATGCCAACATCCCCAAGATCCCTGCCTCTGTTCTGCATTTTCTCTAAGAGTGCTGAAATTAGATGTGCAGTATTGTGTCTCACTTTCAATGATGTCTTTAAACTCTCGGTGACTGTATCCAGCTATATAATGTTTCCAGAATGACAAAACCATCTAAGTCTCTTCAAATGGCACCACCAACTAGAGAATAAATCCTCAAGTGTCTGAGCTTGTAGGAACAATCTCATTCAAATAATCGAATTTTAGGTCTAAATTTTTAAAGTTGGAATCATGGATTATGAATCAAGGATGGTGAGGGAGATCTGAGTTCAGATGTTCATGCTTTAAGTTTTGTTGTTTCTTTGTTTAGTTCTCTGTGTTTGTTCTTGGTGGATTTTGCCTATTTCCTACCATCAATTCCTCTTGGGTATATTTGCTTTTTTTAATCCCTAGGGCTTTCAAGTATGGTCTTAAGTTGTTAGTGTAGGATCACTGCAATTTCTTTAGGAGGACTCTTAGTGCTCTCAGTTTTCCTCTTAGTTCTGCTTTCATTTTTTCCAATAAGAATGGTTACGCTGTAATCATTTCCATTTAATTCTAGAAACTCTTTAATTTCTTTATTTCTTCCTTAACTAAGTTATCATTTAAAAAATAGTTGTTCTGTTTCTCGGTATATGTGGGTTTTCTGCTGCTTTTGTTATTAAAGTCTAGCCTTACTCCGTGGTGCTAAAGTAGGATACATTGGTATAATTTCAGTCCTCTTGTATCTATTGAGGATTGTTTTATTAGTGATTATGTGGTCAATTTTGGAGAAGGTACCATGAGGTATTGAAAGAAGGTATATTCTTTTGTTTTAGGGAGAAATGTTCTCTATATATCTGCTAAGGCCATTTGGTTCATAACTTATATTAGTTTAAATGTCACTATCTACTTACTGTTTCAATAACCTGTCCAAAGAAGAGAGTAGGATGATGAAGTCTCCCACTATTATTAGGATCATGTGCTTGGAAGACATTTTTCCAGTGTTTTATTCTGAGATATGTTTCTTGTAACAGGGAAATGCTGGGACCTGTTTGCACATCTACTCTTTTATCTTATGTCATTTTATTTTTTAATTGAGACCATTGATGTTGTGTGTTATTAAAGACAGAAGATTTTTAGTTCTTGTTATGTTTGTTTTTTCAGGAGACATTGTATGCATGTGATTCTCTCTTTTTGCTTTTGTTTTTGAGATGATAAGTATTTTGTTTTTTCTTTGGGATAAATATCCTCTCTGTGTTGGATCTTCCCTTCTAGTGTCCTTTGTAGGGCTGGATTGGTAGAGAGATATTTTTTATTTTTTTCATTTAATATTTTAGTTTGTACATCTATAATTTTTGTGAGTTTTGCCATGTAGAGTAGTAGCCTGGGCTGACATTTGTGTTCTCTTAGGGTTCGCATGAACTCTTTCCAGGATCTTCTGGCTTTTACTGTCTCTGTTGAGAATTCTGGTGTAATTCTACTATGTCTGCTTTATATGTTTGTTGGCCTTTTTTGTCTGAAGCTTTTAATATTCTTTATTTATTCACTGCACTTTGTGTTTTAGTAGTAATGTGATGAGAATATTTTCTTTTCTCGTCCAATCCTTTTGGTACTCTATGGGCTTTTGTACATTTATGGACATCTATTTCTTTAGTATGGGAAAGCTTTAATTTATGATTTTGTTGATGATGTTTATGGGTCCTTTGAGCTGGGAATCTTCATACTGTTCTATTCCCATTATCTTTAGATTTCATCATTTTTGGATCTACTGGTTATTTGGGTTATGAATTTTTTATGTTTTCAAAATCTTTTCACAACTGTGTCTATATTTTCTAAGCTATCTTCTATACCTGTGAATCTCATTCTATCACTTTGATTCTGTTTTTGATGCTATAGTTCCCAACGAATTTCCTAGAGTTTGCATTTCCATGGTTGCCTCAATTTGTTTTTATTTTTCTTTTTAAATTCCTTCCACTCGCCTTTTATGGTCTTGACCTACTTTGTTCAATTTTTTCACGTTTGACTATTTTTCCATATTTAAGAAATTTATGTGTTTTCTCGTTAAGGGCTTCTACCTGTTTACCTGTGTTTCCTGTATTTCTTTCAGTGACTTATTTATATCTGCTTTAATGGACTTTTTTATCTTCATGAGATAGTAGTGTAGATCACCATGGCACCCTAGTCTCATAAAAATTATGAACTATATCTACCATTTGCGATATTGTCCCAGTAATATAAAACAGATGGTAGTGAGATGGCTCTGTACTCAAGTCTGCTAGCATAAGTTTATCCCTGGAATGTGCATGTTAGAAGATGAGAGCCAAATTCCTCAATTTTTCTCTGTCTTTCACCAAGATATTATGTCCCATGCACATCCCCACACATACACTAACTAGTAAATTACTTTAAAAAATAGAGAAGATAGAAATCTTTGAGAAAGACATTCCAAATATAACTTCAGTATTTCAGAAGTACTTTTACATGTAAGCACACCTCAACCCAGACAAGGACTACACACACACACACACACACACACACACACACACACACACGGTTAGGAGGAGCGAGAAAGAATAAAATGAATTCTGAAAGGATCAAAAATAGAAGTTCAGAAGTTCAGATAACAGAATATTTGGCTAGTGTGTGCAAAGTCCTAGTTCAATCCCATTACCTTGCAAAACCAAAAAAGGTGAAACATACCACTATGATAACACTCAGTACATTGGATGCATATGTTTCAGAAGGTCATCCCGAACACAGACTGCTTTAGGTACTTTCAAGGCCAGCCTATGCTTCACTAGATTCTCTCTGAAAAGAAAATCATTTGCTAATTTATCTAGTTTGTAATCATGGTTAGAAAATCCAATTACCAATTCTGGGATAAAATCTGAGAGAGAAATGTGAACTTAGAAAAAAGTGGCATTTAAGGTATAAGATGGAAAACAAATAAAAAAGAAAACAATAAAGCAAGGGCTGATCCCTTGGAATGGGAAACAGTGGAGGTTGAACAGGAAAAGGAACATCAGTGAAACAAGGTTGTCATGAAGGTGCACTAATTTGAAATGATTTCCCCATGGAAACTCAACCAATGAAGCAAGAAGTGTGCGTTGAATATAGACCATTACAATATAGATGGTTCAGAGCTTAGGTAGATACAAGGATGAAAATTTGTTCTGTTTTTCTGTAGATGTATTGCCCAATTTGGAATTAAGATAAACAATGGAGAACCATGCAGACAGGCTTAAAGAAGAACTTATAGACTTAAAAATATGCACACTTTAATAGCATGGACAATATCTTCTCAGAATATAAGCCTTGTAGACCATGTACCTCAAATTTATACTGTGTTACTTCTTAACATGAATCTACATTAAATTTTACCTTAGTTATTTTGCCATGTACATGTGTTTGAGTGTGTCTGTGTATGTATGTGAGTGTGTGTGTGCACACACATTTTTGCTTGCATGTGGCTACTCTTCCATGAGTGTGCAGTGTCATGCTCTAGCATGTATAGGGCTCAGATGGCAACTTGGGAGAGTTGGATTTATCATATCATTTAAGGCCT
Organism: Mastomys natalensis; assembly: GCA_021653895.1. Taxonomy (NCBI): domain Eukaryota; kingdom Metazoa; phylum Chordata; class Mammalia; order Rodentia; family Muridae; genus Mastomys; species Mastomys natalensis. The sequence goes on along the minus strand of JAJTUV010003361.1, from coordinate 37,043 downwards.
GGGTCAAGTCATCAGATATAGTGACCCTTTGAGCATCTTGCTGACCTCATATATCATATATTAATGGTCACTCTGAGACTGTTAAGAGAGGACTACAGATAGCAAACACAGATACTATTGCAGATACAAAGAAGTGCTTGCTGATAGGAGCCTGATATAGCTATTTACAGACATGCTTTGCTAGAGCCTGACAAATACAGATGCAGACACACAGAGTCAACCAATTGACTGAGCATGGGACCCCCTAAAGATGAGTTAGAGAAAGGATTGAAGGAGGTAAAGGAATTTTCAACCCATATGAAGAACAACAATATGAACCAACCAGAAGCCCAGAGCTCCCAGGGACTAAACCACCAACAAGAGAATACACAAGATGTAATCCATGGCTCCATCTGTATATGTAGCAGAAGATGGTTATATTTGGCATCAATGGGAGGGGAAGACCTTGGTCCGGTGAAGGCTTCATGCCCCAGTGTAGGGGAATGCCAGGGTGGTGAGGTACAAGTGATTGGATTGGAGAGGGTCACCCTCATAGAAGCAGGGGGAGGTGGAATGAGATAGGGAATTTGTGGAAGGGAATCCAGGAATAGGGATAACATTTGAAATGTAAATAAATAATGTATCCAATAAAATTATTTAAGTTCTAAAATAAAAGAGAGTGGATTAAGTTATTATGGTAAAACCGATTTGAAAGAACTAATATATAGATAATGCAAGCTGAAGGTAGCAACTTAATTTCTTGAGTCTTCTATTCTTTATACCATGGGAGGGCCCAACATCTATTGTGGTCATAGCACTGAGACGAATTCTTACCAGATTCTATGTCAGACAACTCCTTCTTCATGATCTTACAAGCCTCTTACTGTATATTGTGGTTTGAATGTGAATCATCTCCTACAAGATTGTGTCTTTAGATATTAGGTGTTATTTACCAGGATTGTAGATCATTAGGAGGGGAGAGTCCCAAAGGTTTTATATACAGATATACTTCCTGCTCAATTTGTCTGACTGAAGAAGTCTGAGATTATCTGGTCATTCTCTTGTTTTCTTTCTACGTTGCAGGTAGTGGCACATCTTTCCCACTATGATGGATTAATGTACTTAAACTGTGAGCTGAAACTAACTCTTCTTTTCCCAAATTGTTTATTATATTTTAAATTATTATTATAATTATGGATATAGGGGTGCTCATATATGACACTGTATATAAGGAATATGTTGAAAACATAATTAATTACTGCCCAAGTGGAGGTGATGCATTCCAAGTGGATAATGGATTAGAGACTTGGTCCACAGAATGGGAATATTAAGATGGTAAAATGTGAGTATATGAATAAAATAGAAAAGGTTTACCAAAGAGATCACTTTACAACAAAAGTGTCCATCATGTTGTTTGAGGACCTAAGTTTTTACTGAAGACCCAAAATGTGAAAAACAAAAATGTACTTCTTTGGTCCTCTGGTTTCTACAAGATTTCAAAATACATCTACACAAAGATATACCCCAAAAACAAAAACCAGACAAAAGAGAAATAAAGAAAGAGAGAAAAAAGGGGCAGAAGAAACAGATAAAATGAAATTTATAAACAGAGAGAACAAGACTGATATACAGATAAAAAATCATGAGGCTACATTACCCTGAGTTGTGGGTTAATAAAAAAGAAAAAAAAGAAAAAACATGCCAGTGGTGCAGCCCTGGCCCTGGGCCTGGGCCCATGCAGAGATGGCCCAAAGGCCAATGTGGCAGCTGAGGTGGAGTCTCGCAGGCCAGTGGTGGTAAAGACCAGCGGCCAAGGCTTTTCCCCCTTCAGTAGTTTCCATATAGATGAAAAGGTCTGGATTCACAGATGATGGAAGCAGGACCAAGAAGAAACGTGGACTGAGTTTTTAAGGAGTAGCTTTATTATCCTTGGTGAGATTGTATCTGGATGATGTGCGTGCCCCAGACACGCCAATGCCCAAATGTTCTCCCTTATATTTAGGAGTGAAAAAGAGAGGGGCTAGGGAGGAGAAAATTTAATTAGCTATGTCACCTGGCCTTATTAATATGTAAATCTCAAGGCAGAGGGCTCTTAGTCATGCCCCTTACCTGTGTCTTAAGTGACTGGTGTTACAGGTAAAATGGAGACTGTGGGTCAGGGCCCCGGGTTTTGGGGGCATAGCCAAAAGCTTGCAACCTCAGGGTTCCAGGACCATCGGCCCTCCCATGGCCCGACATCCCACTCTCTTCTCTTTTATAAAAAGAGGGGCATCTCTGTGTATTGGAGATGTATGTAGGCCATGTGTGGGGGTGTTACTCCTACATGACCAATGACTGTGGGCCTCTCTGTGGGAGGGACTGTGGGGGCCTGAAGCTGAGAGAGCCAGAGGCCTAGGAAGAGCTTGAATGCCTTCGGTCCCAGCGGTTCCCCGGGGTTCTGGGGTTTGAAAAGCTCATTCAACCAGGTGCCCAGCCTTTTCTCATAGCTCACCGCCCATAATTCCCTCTCTTTTAGGAGAGGTGTCATCTGTAGTGAAGAAGTCAAAAGAAAACACTACGCAGGCCAGGGGGTGTAGCATAATTAAGCCAAGGGAAAGGGAATTGAGTGTTGGATTGGGAAGGCAAGGGATCATTGAATCAATTAAATACAGGTTGTACAGTTTGAAGGTAATGACATTTGATTAATCTAAATAGACATTATGTTTTGTTCACTAACATGTTACTTTATCTATGTAACTTTAGCAAAAGAGTTCATCTGTGGCTGGAAGGTCTGGATCTGTCTCAGCGAGCATCTCTGAGTTTTGTTGTGTGTCTCTGGAGTCTGGCATGTGCCTTTGGGTCTTCAGTCAGACGAGGCTGGGAGAAGGCAGCTTGGCAGGTTTCAGGAGGTAGTACTGTCTCGGGATTTCAGTGTCAGCGTGTCTCTGGAGTCTGCAGTCTGACGAAATTGCTGGGGAGAAGGCAGCTTGGCATCTCAGGCAGGTTCCAGAAGATGGTGTTGTTGTCTCTGCTGGATCTGTGGGTATAATCACAGGGAAGCAACATCTCTGACAGGGAGATGCCTGGAAAGGCTGGATATTGAGCATTAAAATATTTGGAAGTATGTATATCATGGTCTGTCCTGTAAAGGCAAAGATGTTTGAGGAAATTTTAGTCCTGGAAGGTATCTTTGAGTCTGTTTTTGGATGGCTGAAGGAGAAAAACATCATGTTAAAAATGTACCTGGGATAGGCAGCAACATTTTGTCTGTGAAAGGAAATTAGTTGTTAGTTAAAAGCTGTAAGATGGTGATCAGCATGTTGATTTAACCTGTGGAAGTAGATTTAGATGATTTTTGAATCTTGAAGAAACTTTGATTTAACCTGTGGAAGTAGATTTAGATGTCCTTTGAACCCTGAAGAAATTTTAAAAGTTGAAAAGAAAATGTTGGACATATATCACAAAAGGCGAAAATTTTTTGGTTGAAAATCACGAACATTGTTACTTTAGAAGTTCCTGTTAGGGAAAAAGTTAACAGTTAAATAAAAAGCAAGTAAATCTTGGGTTGAAAAGCACGAACATTGTTGCAGGTATTCCTGTTTGGGAGAAAAGCTTTAATGGTGGATTTAAAAGCAGTGGGTGGGGGAGGGACTTTGCTCTGCCCTATGTGCACTAGCAGGTTCCCTCCCCCCTTTGTTTTTAATCTTGAATGGAAAGAAAGAGAAGAAAAGCTAAGAGAGCTTTTGGGAGAGAGAACATAGTATCAGTCGTGAGGAGGAGTCTCTCAACCAAGGGAAATTTTCTCAGAATGAGCATTATAGCAGGCACTGTGTGTCCTGAAGGATGGCTCTGTGGAGCTGGGGGATGGGAAGAGTAGGGGGCTAGGAGTCGCAGCCATTTTGCCCTTGAGCTGGAGAACAAGTTGAGAGAGAGAGAGACCTAGTTTTTTGAACTAGGTAGGAGTTAGACTGTAGCTAAGAATTTAGAGAAAAACGATAGCCAGGAACATGAGAGAGAAAGAGAGGCAGAGAGAGAGAGGGTGTGGATCGAGAGAGACGTTTCTCATGGTTTTCTGCAGATACCAGCAAGGGGGGGGGGCGCTTTTGGAGCTGGCTCTGCATGCATTGTCCACCACTTAGCAGGGGGAAATTGATGGTCCGAGCTCCACCGGCAAGTGCGGGCGTGAGGATTTTGTTGTGTTGAGTTGTGAGTCTCTGCTCGTCTTCGCAAAGGTTTGGCTGAGCAGGTTTCACACATTGTGCTGGATGAGAGCATGGGGCTGAGCCCTGTGGTGGGGGAATCTTTACTCAGCTTTGTTCCGCAAGGCGGGGCAGGGCTGCAGGGGGACCCGGGCAGGGGGACCCGGAGGCCGATATCTCTATTTGGAGACTCTAGACACAACAGGGTGTGGAAGGCACAGCAAAATAGAGAGGGGGGCACACAAACGCAGATGCACATCTGGCTGCTTGTGTGCCAAGAGACAGGCTGCCCTGGTGATGCCCCATGGCAGTGAGTGGGGAGTGTTTACATTTAACAGACTTGCGTGGTCTGGTTTTTGAAGTCCATGGGTGTCTGTGTCCCATGTTGGGTGCCAGCTGTAGGTTAATAAAAAAAGAAAAAAAGAAACAACATGTGGGCGGGGCGGCCCTGGCCCTGGGCCTGGTCCCACTTGGAGGTGGCCCAAGGGCCAATGTGGCAGCTGAGGTGGAGTCTTGAAGACATTGGTGGTAAAGTCCTGCAGCCAAGGCTTTTCCCCCTGTGGTGGTTCCCACATAGATGAAAAGGTCTGGATTCGCAGATGATGGAAGCAGGCCCGAGAAGACATGTGGACTGAGTCTCTAAGGAGTAGCTTTATTATCCTTGGTGAGATTGGATCTGCATGATGTGCATGTCCCCCCTCACCCCAATGCCCAAATGAGCTCCCTTATATTTAGAAGTGAAAAGGAGAGGGGCTAGGGAAGAGAAAATTTAATTAGCTATGTCCCCCAGCCTTATTAATATATAAATCTCAAGGCAGAGGGCTCTTAATCATGCCCCTTACCTGTGTCTTATGTGATTGATGTTACAGGTAAATTGGAGACTGGGGTTCAGGGCCCTGGGTTTTAAGGGCATGGCCAAACACCTGCAATCTCAGGGTTCCAGGCCCATGGACCCTCCTATGTCCCGACACTGAATGAATTTTCATCATCTTGGAGAGTATCAGTTTGGGATGTACCAATTGTTTTCTCCTCAAGTAAATATTTTATTATTATTATTATTAATTATTTACATTCCAGCCATTGCTCTCTGTCCCATTCCCCCTCCAGCAGTTTCTCATCCCAATCATCCACTCCCTGATTCTGAGAAGGTGCTTCCTTCAGCAGACCACCACCTCACTATGGTTTCAATTCTCTTAGGGTATTAGGAACCTCTTCTCCTAATAAGGCCAGACAATGTATTCCTCTGATATGTATATATATCATATATATACATATGTACATACATATACATATATCAGAGATCTTCCTATGGGGTCCCATGCCCTTCAACTTCTTCAATCCTTCCCCTAGTACAATATTAATGATTCCCGATTTCACTCCAATGGATGGATATAAGTATCTGATTCTGTTTCAGTCAGCTGTATTTAAAAGCTCTCAGAAGATAGCCATTATAGTCTCCTCTCAACAAGCAGATCGGAGAATAAGTAACAATTTCAAGTGCCCCACCATGAGATGGATACAATGTTGGGCTGTTCACTAGACCAACTTTCCTTCAATCTCTTCATGATTTTTCTCACTGCAGTTTTTTGACATGAACAATTCTGATCAGAAACTTTGTCACTGCACTTGAGGCCCTGATTATCTAATGGAGGTGAACTTTATGTTTTCTCTCCACACCATTGGGAGTTTTTATAAGGTCAACCACACAGTGTCCTGATACAAATCTCAAACCCCTGAGGCTGCATTCTGCTCACCCTCTCTTCTTCTCTCTTGTCCTCACCATACATGCTATTCCTTCCCACCCCCCCAGGTCCCACCCTGCTTCTGACTCCCATGGCTATTTTCTTCCCTCTTCTATTTGGGACTGAATTATCCTCAATTGAGCATCTCAACATGTTGAACTTAATATGATCTAAGAGTTGTATACTATGTATTCTGTATGTTTTGGCTACTATCCACTTATTAGTGTATACAAACCATGCATGTTCTTTTGGGTCTCAGTTACCTCACTCAGGACATTTTCTAGTTACATCCATCTGTTTGGAAAATTCATGGTATCCTCATTCTTAATAGCTCAATATTATTCCATTGTTTAATGAACCATATTCTCTATATCCCTTTTTTCAGCTGAGAGACATCAGGAGTGTTTCAGCATCTGCTTACTAAAAATTAGGCTGCTATGAACCCAGTGGAACATGTATTCTTGTGGTATGTTGTGGCTTCTTTTGAGTATACTTCCAAGAGTGGTATAGCTTTGTCTTTAAGTACAACTAATTCTAATTTTCTAAGGAACCACCAGATTGATTTCTAGAGAGATCTAATCCGTTTGCAATCCCACCAGCAATGGAGGAGTATTAGGAGTGGTATTCTTGCTCCTCATCTTTGTCAAAATGTGCTTTCACTAAAGTTTTGATCTCAGCCATTCTGGTGTGAGTAAGATAAAATCTCATGTTTGTATGGATTCACATTTACCTGATGATTAAGGATTTTGAACATTTCTTCAACTGCTTCTAGGCCATTCTTTATTCTTCTGTTGTGAATTTTGTTTTTAGCTCTATCTCTTTTTTAATTGAGTTATTTGGATTTTTTGGAGGTTAACTTCTTGGGTTTTTATGCATTTTTGATTTTACCTCTCATTAAATGTGGGGTTCTTGGAGATTTCTTCCCAAATTGTGTGTTTTCTATTTGTCCTATTGATTTTGTCTTTTGACTTATAGAAAATTTACAGTTTCATGTGGTCCCATTATCCTATTATACAATTATATACAAACACACACACACACACACACACATATATATACATACACATATACATATACATCATATACATGAATGTAAACATACATATATGGTCCTATGTACAAACAAATTATATATAAATATATATATATATAATATATATATAGTTTATATAAATATATATACACATACATAAATACACACACAAACACACACACACACACATATATATATATGTATACATATATATATATATATAAAAGGAATCCTGGAAAGAAAATGTTGAGGTCATTTTCTTTCTAACATGATTTGAATCCACAAACGATTAGCATCATTCTTAGTGGGTCAGTGCATAACTGTAATCTCAGCACTGGAGAGATAATCATGCTGATCATGCGAATGACCAGACAGCCATTAAGGTATGCTTGTTATGTTCCATGTCAGTGAGAGTGATACTCCCTCAAGAAATAAGGATAAAAGTGCCAAATTGAAAATTCAGTAAGATTTTATGTATTATCTGTCTACTCTGGTACTAATGACTCATGGTGAATGTGTTGCAAGACAGACCAATCTTTTCTCTGTTGTGCCCTCAGCATGTTACAGATTAGGTGCTACTGACTGGGAAAGGAAGCACATTCTGTCTAGGAGTCAGCAATGATAGCTTTTTCAAGAACATAGATGTAGGTGTGTCTCAAAGTAAGAGAGTGGTGAAAACCTACCACCTCAAATCAGGCATACTATCATCTTACATGTTTTTCATACAGTTTTGGAGAAAATAGTTAAGCATCAATATTTGTTACAGGACAATTGTTCTAAGCTTGTTCTCAGACTATTTGAATGAGGAATTCAAAGACACTAACAATCACAGTATGTTTCATTTGAGGCACTCACAAGAGCAGTAATGACTCAAAGACAGATACACTACTTAAGCTAACCCTAGGTTTGGTAACAGACTAGTACATTGAATAGTGCCTCTTCTAACCAGTCCATGGAATCTGAGCCTATACAAGCAGGTGCTTCAATCTGAGAAAGTTCTAGATAGATAAGTATGCTTGAGTGTCTAAGCATGACTTATTACTTATAGAATCTTATATAAGCTAGGGAAGGAGGAGCCTATTACATCTGCTCAAATTCAAGAACTTCAGGTTTTGGATGTTTACTTCTTGACTTTTAGGAAGCCACATGTTAGAATTCCATGCATTTCAAAGAATGACTGGGCAGGCTATGAATGTAGTATCTGAGAAAAGTAGTGCAGAACAGTAGCATATTAAATAAAAATGTAAGCTGTAAGTTTTAACTTTGACCCTTGCCATAACTATCTCCTGAGTTCTTCCATTGTAAACATTTTGTCATAACCTATCATGCCTACACTGCTTTAAGCAGAAAAGCCCACATAAAGTTAATGTATCTAAATGATTTTGTCTACAGTTTGTAGATCTGTATGAAAGGAATAGGAGGTTCCTGTGACTGGAGACAGACTTTAATACTATAAACCATAAACCAATGGAAGTTAGTTCTCTCTGCTTTGTGTTTGTACCTTGAGATGTGAACTTTAACCTATTTCTTTATTGTTATTATTTCATATCTAATGCCATGATTACTATCATAACAATCATAGATTCTAACCCTATGAAACAAGAATCCCCACTTGAACTCTCTTCCTGTTTAAAGTACTTTGGTCATGGTGTCTTATCAGAACAGTAGAAGAAAAAATATGCTAATGATTCAGTTCCTTAAGTTGTAAAATTGCATTAAATAGAGCATTGCTTACTTTGATCTCAAGGATATTGAGACTATTGTGGATCTGAAAAAGGGTTTTCAAAATACATTGTGTTCAATAATAATAAAAAGAAATGGAACATGGCATATTTCACTGTCACAAGATGAGAAAGAGCAGGTCAGCAGAACCAAATGTTGTAAAGAAATATTGTAACCGTGCTTACCACCTAAGTAAAATGTGATTTAAAAAGTAAAAATTGAGTGTAGTGAATGATGGTGTGGATCTGATCTTGGATTCAGCTTGCAAAAATTTTATTGAGTATTTTTACATTCACTGATGGTAAGATTTAAAAATGTAAAACCACTGTGGAAAACAATTCAGTGTTTCCTAAAATAATTTGAAATAGTTCAACCTGAAGAACCAGCTAGAGCACTACTGGACATATACATAAAAACATACTAGAAAATATAACATAGACATATACTGCAGTATTTTCATTGCAGCCTTTTTTGTAATGGCCAGAATGTAGAAGTAGCTCAGATATTTCTCAATGAAAATGTAGATACAAAAAAACATGATATATTTACACAATAAAGTACTACTCAGGTATTAAAACTGTGCTGTTTTTATGACACAAACCACTTCTCATCATTTCACAGAGAAGTTTTAGAGGGCCAAAGTCAGTGCTTTATGAATGAATACAGTTGTCCAACTATGAAAGTAAGGATTTTCTGCAAAGAGAGAACAGGACTCAGTGATATATGACCTGAGATCAAACCGAAAAATCCTGCTGTATCAACCTCAACAGTGCTGGATTGCTGTTATGTACTATCATGCCAGGGTGAAATATTAACTACATTCATAAGGATATTTTTATTCCTTGATGATACCTCATTAAGCAACAGGGACAATTTGTTGGCTTCATGCCTCCCTGGTGATGAGGAATACAGTTAAGTTTGCTGAGTCTAGCAATTATACAACTGAGCATGAAACAATGAAATAAGCATTGTTCCCCAATCATGTTTTTTTTTGGAAATATCAATGAGGTAAATTCCCGAAGAATATTGAAACAAAGTAAGTCACGGGTGATAAGGTTATTGACAGATACAGATAAGATTTTGTCTCTATTATTGGCAATTTTGAATCAGGCCAAAAAGGATAAACCAAGGGCCATAAGGAGGAATAAATTCTGAAAAATATTCATTAATTCTAGGTGTGATTAAAGGGAGAATGTTTGTGTTTGTGTGTGTGTGTGGGGTGTGTGTGTGTGTGTGTGTGTAAGTTTGTGTTTAGGTAATTTATGTGTAGGGATATAAATGCTTCCCATGCATTCTCATATAATGCAGTGAGGATTCTTTTGTTTAAAACAAATTTCAAGTAGACCAAGCTGGCTTGTCACCAGTAGTAAGGATCATATATGTGTTTGCCTTCTAATTACCTGGAGTACAAACATGTACTGCCATGAAGAGTTCTTATCTGGATTTCAGGATATAAACTAAACACAATTCTTCAATCTGAATAACCAAGTATTTTATTCATTGTGATATCTAATCTACAGTACTGGGGCTGAAGTTTACTTTTAGGTTTTGTTGTTAAATGTCTAACATGATTAGATACATACCTCCTGTTAGTTTGTTGGATTAAAAGTATTATAGACTGTAAAATTTGCAAACAGGAAGTAAAAATTTCTCACAGTGACAGATCCTAGAAAAGTCTACATCCTGTGTATATTAGATATAGGTTCTTTAGAGGGACCATAGGAAACCTTTACAACAAGAAAAATAGTTCATCATGCATGCATTAAACAGACATAAAACATTCAGGTCACAAAAGTGGAAACATGGAAGACAAGAATAACAGCCATTAAAGAGAATGTGTATCATGGTTCAAAGATTGTTAATTTTTATATTGTGACATGAACAAAACAAAACAAAAACAAAATCAAAGGTACCAAGGCAACTGTCAGGGATTTCTTCAAAGAAGATATTGAATTCAAATGTTTTATTATGATTTCATAATTTTAGTTAGTTTGTCAACCTATGTCCTTCAATTTGTTATAAACATTATTTCTGTTGCAGTAGTAACCATATAACCAAAATTTATGATACAAATGGTTTGTAATGCCGGAGCCTAGTCCTTTTGCCTGGGGCAGACACTTAGCTGGTCTTCTCCTGTGGAAAGACCTGATCCTGAGACATCCAAGAGGACCTACTGCATCCAGAGCAGAGGGAGCTTAGGATCACAGGAACACAGACAGATCTGGAATCTGAGGAGGTCTGACACAAGCAAGATAAATGGAAAGACAGACTCCAGTCAGATACAGTGAGCACAGGTAACACTAGAGTCAACCAGAGGACGAAAGGCAAGAGCAAGAACACAAGCAACAGAAACCACAGTTAGCTGACATCATCAGAACCAAGTTCTCCCACCATAGCAAGTCCTGGATAACCCATCACACAGGAAAAACAAGATTCAGAATGAAAATCACTTCTCATGATGATGATAGAGGATTTTTATTTTTTGATTTTTTTATTGGAAATTTTATTCACATTTCCCTTTTCCCCCCTCCCTCTTAGGAACTCCCTATCCCTTCCCCCCTCCTCTTGCATCTATAATGGTCTATCCCCAACCACCCTCACCATACCTCATTTCCCCACCCTCAAATACCAACCCCCATGATGTCCAGCCTTCATGGGACCAAGGATCTCTTCTCACACTTATATATAGCTCCTTGCATATAGGGCTGGAGCCATGGGTCCCTCCATAAGCACTCCCAAGCTGGTGGTTTAGACCCTGGGGGCTCCGGTCCATTGATATTGTCACGAATCCTCTCAACTCCTTCAGTCTTCACTCTATCTTCTCTATTGGGAACCCCATGATCAGTTTGATGGTTAGCTGTGAGCATCTGCCTCTGAATATGTCAGGCTCTTGCAGACCTCTAAGGAGACAGCTATATCAGGCTCCTGTCAGCATGTACTTCCTGACATCCACATCAATGTCTACCTTTGGTGACTGCACATGGGATGGATACCCTTGGTGGAATGGTCTGCAAATGGCCCCTCTTTCAGTTTCTGTCCTGTACTTTGTCTCCATATTTGCTCCCTTGAGTATATTGTTACTCCTTCTAAGAAGGACTGAAGCCCCCCACCCCACTTAGTCATCATTCTTCATGAGCTTTATGTGGTCTGTGAGTTGAATCTTGGGTATTTCAAGCTTCTGGGCTAAAATTAAATAATCAGTGAGTGAATACCATGTAAGTTCTCTTGAGATTGGGTTACTTCACTCAGGATGATATTTTCTAGTTCCATCCATTTACATAAGAATTTATTGAATTCATTGTTTTTAATAGCTGAGTAATATTCCATTGTGTAAATGTACCACATTTTTTGTATCCATTCCTCTGTTGAAGGACATCTGGGTTCTTTCCAGTTTCTGGCTATTATAAATAAAGCTGCTATGAACATAGTGGAGCATATGTCCTTGTTATATGTTAGAGCATCTTCTGGGAATATGCCCAGGAGTGGTATACCTAGGTCCTCAAGTAGTGATATGTCCAATTTTCTGAGGAACTGCCAGACTGTTTTCCAAGTGGTCACACCATCTTGCAATCCCACCAACAATGGAGGAGTGTTCCTCTTTCTCCACATCCTCGCCAGCATCTGCTCTCACCTGAGTTTTTGATCATAGCCATTCTGACTGGTGTGAGGTGGAATCTCAGGGTTGTTTTGATTTCCATTTCCCTGATGACTAAGGATGCTCAACATTTCTTTAGGTGCTTCTCGGCCATTCACATTTCCTCACTTGAAAATTCTTTGTTTAGCTCCATACCCCATTTTTTAATAAGGTTATTTTGTTGTCTAGAGTCTAATTTCTTGAGTTCTTTGTATATATTGGATATTAGTCCAAAATATCAAGAAAACCAGGAAATGATAGAGGATTTTAAAAAGGACATAAGTAACTCCCTTAAAGAAATACAGGAGAACACAGGTAAACAGGTAGAAGCCCTTAAAGAAGAAACATAAAAATCCTTTAAAGAATTGCAAGGAAACACAACCAAACAGGTGAAGGAATTTTACAAAACTGTCCAGGATCTAAAAATGGAAATAGAAACAGTAAAGAAATCGAAAAAAAAAAAAAATCAAAGGGAGACTACTCTGGAGATAGAAAAGGTAGAAAAGAGATCAGGAGTCATAGACACAAGCATCACAAACAGAATACAAGAGATACAAGAGAGAATATCACGAGCCGAAGATACCATGGAAACCATTGACACAATAGTCAAAGAAAATCCAAAATGCAGAAAGCTCCTAACCCAGAACATCCAGGTAATCCAAGACACGATGAGAAGACCAAACCTAAGGTTAATACATATAGATGACTGTGAAGATTCCGAATTTAAGGGGCCAGTAAATATCTTCAACAAAATTATAGAGGAATATTTCCTGAACCTAAAGAACGAGATGCCCATAAAAATACAAGAAGCCTACAGAACTCCAAACAGAGTAGACCAGAAAAGAAATACCTCCTGTCACATAATAATCAAAACACCAAATGCAGAAAACAAAGAAAAAATACTAAAACCAGTAAGGAAAAAACGTCAAGTAATATATGAAGGCAGACCTATAAGAATTACGTCAGACTTTTCACAAGAGACTATAAAAGACAGAAGATGCTGGTCTGATATCATACAGACCCTAAGGGAACACAAATGCCAGCCCAGACTCCTAAACCCAGCAAAACATTCAATAACTATAGATGGAGAAACCAAGATATTCCATGACAAAACGAAATTTGCACAATATCTTCCCACAAACCCAGCACTTCATAGGATAATTAATGGAAAACACCAACACAAGGAAGGAAACTACAATCTAGAAAAAGCATGGAAGTAATCTTCCAACAACCCCCCCAAAAAAAAATAGCTTCACAAACATAATTCCACCTCTAATAAGAAAAATAATAGGAAAGCACAATCATTTGTCCTTAATATTTCTTAACATCAATGGACTTAATTCTCCAATAAAAAGACATAGACTATCAGACTGGATACATGAATAGGATCCAGAATTTTGCTGCATATAAGAAACGCACCTCAGTGACAAAGACAGACATTACCTCAGAGTAAAAGGCTGGAAAACAATTTTTCAAGCAAATGGTCCCAAGAAACAAGCTGGAGTAGCCATTCTAATATCAAATAAAATCAACTTCCATCCAAAAGTAATCAAAAAAGATAAGGGAGGACACTTCATACTCATCAAAGGAAAAATCTACCAAGATGAACTCTCAATTCTGAACATCTATGCTTCAAATTCAAGGGCACCCACATACATAAAAGAAACTTTAATAAGCTCAAAGCACACATTGCACCTCACACAATAATAGTGGGGGATTTTAACACCCCGCTCTCTCCAATGGACAGATTGTGGAAACAGACACTAAACAAAGACACATTGAAATTAACAGAGGTTATGAACCAAATGGATTTAACAGATATCTATAGAACATTTCAACCTAAAGCAAAAGAATATACCTTCTTCTCAGTACCTCATGGTACGTTCTCCAAAATAGTCCATATAATTGGTCACAAAACAGTCCTCAACAGATACAAAAAGATTGAAATAATCCCTTGCATCCTATCAGATCACCACGGACTAAGGCTGGTCTTTAATAATGACAGAACCAAGGGAAAACCCACCTCCATGTGGAAACTGAACAATGCTCTACTCAATGATGACTTTGTCAAGGAAGAAATAATGAAATAAATTAAAGACTTCCTAGAATTTAACAAAAATGAGGAAACATCATACCAGAACTTGTGGGACTCCATGAAAGCAGTGCTAAGAGGAAAATTCATAGCTCTAAGTGCCTACAAAAAGAAATTGGAGAGAGCACACATTAACAACTTGACAGCACACCTGAAAGCTCTAGAACAAAAAGAAGCAAATACACCCAAGAGGAGTAGGCATCAGGAAATAATCAAACTCAGGGCTGAAATCAACCAAGTAGAAACAGAAAGAACTATACAAAATATCAACAAAACCAGGAGTTGATTCTTTGAGAAAATCAACAAGAGAGATAAACCCTTAGCCAGATTAACCAGAGGGCACAGAGACAGTACCCAAATTAATAAAATCAGATCTGAAAAGGGAGACATAACAACAGAAACTGAGGAAATTAAAAGAAAAAATCATTAGATCCTACTACAAAGGCCTATACTCAACAAAACTGGAAAATCTGGATGAAATGGACAATTTTCTAGACAGATACCAGGTACCAAAGTTACATGAGGAGCAAATAAACCATCTAAACTGTCCCAAAATCCCTAAAGAAATAGCAGCAGTCATTAAAAGTCTCCCCACCAAAAAAAAAAAAAAAAAAAAAAAAAAAAGCCCAGGACCAGATGGTTTTAATACAGAATTCTATCAGACTTCAAGGAAGACCTAATACCAATTCTCTTCAAACTATTCCACAAAATGGAAACAGAGTGAACACTACTCAATTCGTTCTATAAAGCTACAATCACACTAATATCTAAACCTCACAAAGACCCAACAAAGAAAGAGAACTTCAGACCAATCTCTCTTATGAATATTGATGCAAAAATACTCAATAAAATTATAGCAAACCGAATCCAAGAACACATCAAAACAATCAACCAACATGATCAAGTGGGCTTTATCCCAGGAATGCAGGGATGGTTCAATATTCGGAAATCCATCAATGTAATCCAATATATAAACAAACTCAAAGAAAAAAACCACATGATCATCTCACTAGATGCTGAGAAAGCATTTGACAAAATTCAACATCTCTTCATGGTAAAAGTCTGGGAAAGATCAGGAATTCAAGGCCCATACTTAAACATAGTAAAAGCAATATACAGCAAACCAGTAGCCAACATCAAACTAAATGCAGAGAAACTTGACGCAATCCCACTAAGATCAGGGACTAGACAAGGCTGCCCACTCGCTCCCTACCTATTCAACATAGTACTGGAAGTCCTAGCCAGAGCAATTAGACAACAAAAAAAAGTCAAATGAATACAAACAAGACAGGAAGAAGTCAAAAATATCAGTATTTGCAGATGATATAATAGTATACTTAAGTGATCCCAGAACTTACACCAGAGAACTCCTAAACCTGATAAACAACTTCAGCAAGGTGGTAGTTTACAAAATCAACTCGAACAAATCAGTAGCCTTCCTCTATGTGAAAGATAAACAGGCTGAAAAAGTAATTAGGGAAATGACACCCTTCACAATAGTCACAAATAATATGAAATAACTCAGGGTGAATCTAACCAAGCAAGTGAAAGATCTCTATGACAAGAACTTCAAGGTCTCTGAAGAAAGAAATTGAGGAAGATCTCAGGAAATGGAAAGATCTCCCATGCTCATGGTTCGGCAGGATTACTATAGCAAAAATGGCCATCTTGCCAAAAGCAATCTACAGATTCAATGCAATCCCCATTAAAATACCAACTCAATTCTTTACAGAGCTAGAAAGAGAAATTCTCAAATTTATTTTCAACAACAAAAAACCCAGGATAGTGAAAACCATTCTAAATAATAAAAGAACTTCTGGAGTAATCACCATCCCTGACCTCAAGGTGTACTATAGAGCAATAGTGATAAAAACAGCCTGGTATTGGTACAGAGACAGGCAGGAAGATCAGTGGAATAGAGTTGAAGATCCAGAAATGAACCCACACAACTATGGTCATTTAATCTTTGACAAAGGAACTAAAACTATCCAGTGGAACAAGGACAGCATTTTCAACAAATGGTGCTGGTTCAACTAGAGGACAACATGCAGAAGAATGCAAATCGATCCATTCTTATCTCCTTGTACAAAGCTCAAGTCCAAGTGGATAAAAGACCTTCACATAAAACCAGACACACTGAAACTAATAGAAGAGAAGGTGGGGAAGACCCTCGAATACCTAGGCACAGGGTAAAAGTTCCTGAACAGAACACCAATGGCCTATGCTCTAAGATCAAGAATTGACAAATGGGACTTCCTAAAATTGTAAAGTTTCTGTAAGGTAAAGGACGCTGTCAATGGGAAAAAAAAGGCAACCAACAGATTGGGAAAAGATTTTTACCAATCCCACATCCCAAAGAGGACTAATATCCAATATATACAAAGAACTCAAGAAATTAGACTCTAGACAACAAAATAACCTTATTAAAAAATGGGGTATGGAGCTAAACAAAGAATTTTCAACTGAGGAAATGTGAATGGCCAAGAAGCACCTAAAGAAATGTTGAGCATCCTTAGTCATCAGGGAAATGGAAATCAAAAGAACCCTGAGATTCCACCTCACACCAGTCAGAATGGCTATGATCAAAAACTCAGGTGAGAGCAGATGCTGGCGAGGATGTGGAGAAAGAGGAACACTCCTCCATTGTTGGTGGGATTGCAAGATAGTGCAACCACTAGGAAAAACAGTGTGGCGGTTCCTCAGAAAATTGGACATATCACTACTTGAGGACCTAGCTATATCACTACTGGGCATATACCTAGAAGATGCTCTAACGTATAACAAGGACATATGTTCCACCATGTTCACAGCAGCTTTATTTATAATAGCCAGAAACTGGAAAGAACCCAGATGTCCTTCAACAGAGGAATGGATACAAAAAATGTGGTACATTTACACAATGGAATATTACTCAGCTATTAAAAACAATGAATTCAATAAATTCTTATGTAAATGGATGGAACTAGAAAATATCATCCTGAGTGAAGTAATCTAATCACAAGAGAACATCCATGGTATTTACTCATTGATTATTGGATTTTAGCCCAAAAGCTTGAAATAACCCAAGATTCAACTCACAGACCACATAAAGCTCATGAAGAATGACGAATAAGTTGGAGGGCGGGCTTCAGTCCTTCTTAGAAGGAGTAACAAAATACTCAAGGGAGCAAATATGGAGACAAAGTACAGGACAGAAATTGAAAGAGGGGCCATTTGCAGACCATTCCACCTGGGTATCCATCCCATGTGTAGTCACCAAAGGTAGACTTTGATGTGGATGTCAGGAAGTACATGCTGACAGGAGCCTGATATAGCTGTCTCCTTAGAGGTCTGCAAGAGCCTGACATATTCAGAGGCAGATGCTCACAGCTAACCATCAAACTGATCATGGGGTTCCCAATAGAGAAGATAGAGTGAAGACTGAAGGAGTTGAGAGGATTCGCGACACCATGAGGAAAGCAACAATATCAACTGACCAGAGCACCCAGGGTCTAAACTACCAGCCTGGGAGCGCTTAGGGAAGTAACCATGGCTCCAGCTATATATGCAAGGGAGCTATATATAAGTGAGAGAAGCGATCTTTGGTCCCATGAAGGCTGGACGTCATGGGGGGTGGTATTCGAGGGTGGGGAGATGAGGTACGGGGAGGGTGGATGCGGGTAGACCATCATAGATGCAAGAGGAGGGGGGAAGGGATAGTTAATTCCTGGAAGGGAGGGGGGAAAGGGAGTAAGGGGAAAACATCTGAAATGAAAATACAATTTCCAATTAAAAAAAAAAGAAAAAAAGAAAAGTTTATCTTCGTCTGTAAGTATTCCCTGGGTTATGATTTTAAAAAAATAAAAATTTAGTTTATAAAAACATGGTTTGTAACAAGTTATAATGACTAGTTTTATCATCATCATAGGAAAATCACAGTTGCAAAATCCTGAAGTTTCTAGTTATATCCCATCCATAGTTAAGATAAGAGGGAATTGAAATCATGTGAGCTCACTGATTCACCTACTTGATATTACTCTGCTGAACTTCTTCATATATACCCAGAGCTAATTACCTTTTTGAGGAAATGAAGCTACCTGTAGTAATCTGTGTCTTTGAACACAGCTAACATAACAAACTTAATCTTGTACAGACATAGTCATAGTCTAACTTCCCTAACATTTACACTTTGAACCTCTTTGTCTAAATTACTCTTGTTTGTTTAAATCTAAAAATAATTATTAAACTTGCACCTTGATGTTTAGATTTCTAGGCATGTTGTTTGGTAGCATAATGCACTGCTCATAGAAGAAGGTGGAAACATGGAACAGGAGAAATATAAGCTCAAAAGAAGCCTGTGGATGTCTACTACAGAAATTCTTTGAAATGTGTTCATAAATAATTTGCACAGCTATCATTTACTATGGAAGAAATAAGATCAATGGATTTATTATATTTTATAAAACATTGGGAATGTGTGTGCGTGTATGTTTGTGCACAAAAAGAAGTAAATATGTGGTCTTATCTTTCTAAGTTAGTCAAATGTGCATTGTCACAACTTGGGCCAACACATTTGGTATTGTTCCTAATGTTCAATCTTGCTTATACTAGAAACTCTTGATAGGGTCTGTGCACAGTGCTATCTTGAGAAGAAGATTAGCTTCCATGTGTAGGGGGTTGGTCTTGTGTACTGCATATTCTGTTGGTTATTTCTTGTCCAGAGCTGTTCTCACACCCTGGATGCTAGAATTTTCATGGGTATAAAACTGTCTTCTATAATATGTTATATAAGCAATGATACCAGATTAACTCAGATTGGTTAATGTAAAGCTGATCAGCCTGTTGATGGGCAGAGTAAATAAGGCTAGACTCTGAACCCAACCAGAGGTCTGAGGGAGAACAAAAATGAAGAAAGAATGTAGAGAGACCATCAAACTTAGAGAGAAAAGGATGATTTTGTTTGAGGTCAAGAGAGCAGACAAAAGGCCAAACATGGACCACAGAGAGCTAGGAAATACCACATTGACATTTGACTCGACATTTGTCTGGATAATAGCAGCATAAGGTAGTTAGACTAGCTCAGAATCTGTCCAGCTTAGGCTTGTGATTTCTCATAAACAAAATAGGTTTTGTCTCAGTTATTCAAGGGATACAATGGGAACAGATAAATATAAGTAAATTAATATCAAAATCCCCAAGATTCCCTGCCTCTGTTCTGCATCTTGCTGTAAGAGTGCTGAAATTAGATTTGCAGTATTGTGTCTCACCTTCAATGATGTCTTTAAACTCTCAATGTCTGTATCCTGCTATATACTGTTTCCAGAATGACAAAACCATCTAAGCCTCTTCAAATGGCACCACCAACTAGAGAATAAATCCTCAAGTGCCTGAGCTTGCAGGAACAATCTCATTCAGATAATCAACTTTTATGTCTAAATTTTTAAAGTTGGAATCATGGATTGTGAATCTAGAATGGTGAGGGGGATGTGAGTTCAAATGTTCAGGCTTTTAGTTTTGTTTATTCTTTGTATAATTCTCTGCTTTGGTTTTGGTTGATTTTGTCTGTTTCCTACCATCAATTCCTTTTGAGTGTATTTGGTTATTTATTTTTCTAGGGCTTTCAGGTATGATCTTAAGTTCCTAGATTAGGATCACTGCAATTTCTTTAGGAGGGCACTTAGTGCTCTGAGTTTTACTCTTAGTATTGCTTTCATTTGTGTCCCATAAGAATGGTTATGCAGTGTTATTATTCTAATGGAATTCTAGGAAGCCTTTAATTTCTTTCTTTCTTATTTCTTCAACTAAATTTTCATTAAGTAAATAGTTGTTCTTTTTCCTTGGATATGTGGGTTTTCTGTTGTTTTTTGTTGTTATTAAAGTCTAGCCTTACTCCATGGAGATAAAGTAGGATACATGGATATGATTTCAATCCTCTTGTATTTATTGAGGCTTGTTATAGTACTGATTATGTGGTCAGTTTTGGAGAAGCTATCATGAGGTACTGAAAGAAGGTATATTCTTTTGTTTTAGGGAGAAATGTTCCCTCTATATGTTCTAAAGACATTTGGTTCATAACCTATATTAGTTTCACTATGTCACTAATTATTTTCTGTTTCAATAACCTGTCCAAAGAAGAGAGTAGGACTATAAAGTCTCCAAATATTATTGGAAACATGAGCTTGGAAGACATTTTTCCAGTCTTTTATTCTGAGATGCGTTTCTTGTAGCAGGAAAATTCTGGATCCTGTTTGCATATCTACTGTTTTATCCTATGTAATTTTATTTGATAATTGAGACTGTTGGGTTTGTGATTTATTAAAGACAGAAGATTCTTAGCTCTTGTTATGTTTGATGTTTTAGCAGACATTTTGTGCATGTGATTCTCCCTTTTTGCTTTTGTTTTTGAGATGACTAATATTTTATTATTTCTTTGGGGTAAGTAACCGGTTTGAGTTGGAATTTCCCTTCTAGGGTCCTTTGTATGGCTGGGTTTGTAGACAATTTTTTTTTTTAATTTGTTGTTTCATTAAATATGTTAGTTTCTGCATCTATGATTATTGTGAATTTTGCCAGGTATAGTAATAGCCTGTGCTGGCATTGGTGTTCTCTTAGGGTTTGCATGAACTTTTTCCAGCCTTTTCTGCCTTTTACTGTGTTGAGAATTCTAGTGTAATTCTACTATGTCTGCCTTTATGTTTGTTGGCTTTTTTTTCCTCTGATGCTTAAATGTTCTTTCTTCTTCACTGTACTAAATGTTCTGATTCTTATTTTATGAGAGTATTTTCTTCTCTGATCAAATCTATTTGGTACTCTATGGGCTTTTGTCCATTTATGGCCATCTATTTCTTTAGAATGGGTAAGCTTTAATTCATGATTTTGTTGAAGCTGTTTGTGGATCCATTGAGCTGGGGCTATTCACACTGTTGTATTCCAATTATTCTTAGATTTAATCTTTTATTTTATTCAGGATTTTGTGTATGTTTGGATTATAATGGGTTTTTTTATGTTTTCAATATCTTTTAACAACTTTGTTGATATTTTCTAAGCTATCTTCTGCACCTGAGAATCTCTTTTCTATCACTTTTATTCTGTCGTTAATGATGTAGTTTCTGACCATTTTCCTAGGTTTGCATTTCCAGGGTTGCCTTAATTTGTGTTTTCTTTATTGTTTGCATTTTCGTTTTAAGGTCTTGGCCTGGTTTGTTCAATTTGTTCACCTGTTTAATTGAGTTTGTCTGTATTTCTTTAAGAGATTTATGTGTTTCCTTTTTAAGTACTTCTACCTGTTTATCTGTGTTGTCCTGTATTTGTTTTAGTGACTTATTTATACCTGCTTTAATAGACTTTATTATCTTTATGAGATAGTTGTTTAGATCACCATCCTTGTCTTCACATATGTTGGTGTATTTAAGACATGCTGTGGTGGGAGAACTGGGATCTGATGATGACAAATATATTTGATTCTGTTGCTTTTAGTCTTCCACTTGCCTATTAACATTTGGTTGTCTCTGATGTTAACTGCCTTGGGTGTCTCTGTCTAAAGCCTGCCTCCTGTGTCCTTGGAATGCTGCATGTCTCCTGGGTTCCCTGTAGCACTAGCTGTACTATAATTCTCTCCTGGCCTTCAAACTTTATGTCCTTCAGAGGGTCATGCACACGGTTGATCTGTTGCCCTGGCTTTAGCAGCTCTCCTGTGAAGCATTCAGATTTTGCGGTCTTCAGAAGGGTAGACAAGCTGCTGGTCTGTTTTCTGTGTGAGCCCCTAGAATGCCTTCAGACTTGGGGTTCTTCAGAGGAGCAGTCTAACTGTTGATCTGCCCTGGCTGAAGTTAGAGGCCAGAAAAGGGTTAGAGTTTAAGTTAGGATGATGTGTCCTGATTCCTCTGGGCTTCTCAAGTTCCCAGGTTCTGTTGTTTATTGGATGGTACTTTGCCTGCAGCATACAGTGGATATTCTTGAAGGTCTTTAGACTATGTGATGTTTAAAGGAGTATTCAAGTTCATGATCTGCCCTGATGGAAGGCACAGACTAGGACTGGAGTGGATTTCTTGGGGTGGTGAGGTTTCCAAGTATACTGATTTACTCTGGTTTCCAACTGTTGCAATTCCTTGGGAGAGTTCATTACATGTTACCCCCAGTCCAGCTGAAATCCTTCAGACTGTGGGATCTTCAAAAGAGCAGAAAAGTTTATGATCTGCCAGAACATGACCACTTAATCTTCTTCAAACTATGAAGCTCTTAAAAGACACTGTTTTTTCCTAGTTAATATATAATAGCCTGTGTTCTGAATTCACTTAAAGTAGACTGAAAAGATGAATCAATACCTAAGAGCCTTGGAAGCTTTTCTAGAGGACACTGGTACAATTAGAACCATACAAATGGCATCTCAAAACCATTTGTCTGTAAGTCTTGTTAGAAGTTATCTCATACCAGCTTGTAAACTCTATCAATAACGAGCACTAAAGTGTGAAACAGAAGTATATGCTGGCAAAATACTCATGTATTTAAAATGACAGAAATTATTAAAATTTATATGATGTGTTTATTGTGTAATATTATGGTACTCTAGACCAAAAACCACAGTAATGATTAAGTGTTATCAAGAAATTTAATTGATTAAGAAATATGTTTGTTTTCCATGTAATTAAAAATTGGCTGGTTGCATGCTGAGGAAGTTGTAAATCCAAAAACAATTCAAACTATTTGACTAGATGCTCTAAAAATCCTGTAATGCCTAGTTTTTATACAACATGGAATAATTAAGAAATCATCTCAGAGAAGGAACCTCCAATTAAGGAAATCTGACAATAATTTCTGGCTGCAGGTTTTATTCATATTTAGTAGGTGATGTAATAGTACCCAGTCCAATGTGCCTGGTGCCATCCCTGGGCTGATATTCCTGGACTCTTTAAGAAAACATACTGAGCAATCCAAGAACAAGTCAATAAGCAATACATTTCCATCACCTCTGCATGAGCTCCTGCCTTCAGATTTATGCTATGTTTCAAGTTTTCTTCTGACTTCCTTCAATAAAAAACCATGATGTGGAATTGTAAGACATATAAGCCTTTCTGTCTCCTACTTCATTTTAGTCATGACCATTACTCAGGCATTCATAATCCTAATTATGACATGGATCCACCTGATGTGTAAAGCCAACAGCATTTCTAGAGGACTACAAGTCTTCATTTGGAATTAGAAACCTGAACAAGTTGAAGTCTGAGTGCAGCAAAAAGAGGGCAGAAACTGTGACAGCAGCAGCATTAAGAGCAGCAGTGTAATAAAGTAATTAACGTTTTAGAAATAAGAAAATAAGAAATCAAGCAATGCCTATTTGCAGATGACATCTCATTATATAATAAACAGGCCAAAAATTTAAGAAAAAACCTTGTAGAAATGACAAATTCACCATAATGAATTCACCCATTCTTAAACTATTAAAATTGAATTACATTCATAAACCTAAAACTAGACACACAGAAACAATTGGAATAATTCATAGACTATGCCCTATATCTTTCTCTACATCAATATCTAAATCAATATGAGTATCATAAATATATATATTAATCATATATATATGATTTATATACTGATTTAGAGCAAGATAACTACAGGTAAGTGTTAGATATATAGAAATACATAGATTATTTATTCATGTTGTTGATATTGATGATATAGATAAATTAACAAGATAAACCTAGAGATAGGTAGAAATACTACACATATTATATATAAATGTACATAAATTTACAGTTGTCAATTAGGGATCCTATTCAGAATATATATTCCTATGTTACATATGTATATATGGAAGTATATAATTAGGTGTATTATCTGTTTATTGTATTTACAAATATATTATGAGTAAAAAATTAACCACACCAATGATGTTACTACACTTATAACCATCCTGTACTATGTTTACTCTAGTCCACTGTGAGTTTTCAAATATTCAATTTGTTTTTGAGTTCCATATAAGCCAACTGAATGTGTGATTAATGGCCAAGATATATTTGTCATTTAGTACATTAATACTGGACACTAATCTCCATAATAGTTACATGGCATAACATTGCGTCTGATTGGCTAAGTTCACTGAGAAGAGAACCTGTCTACAAGTCCATTGCAGGGACTTTACAATCAGTAAAGCTCATATTCCATAGATCATGGGACCACAGGAAGTCTCACTGTTATGGAATCTATATGTGCCAACTGTTTACTTGAGACTAGAGAATTCAAAAAAGAAAGTGTGTAGGAGAAAAAAGTCCATGGGAAAATGACATACACCTGGAATTTCAATCATAGCTGTTCTCTTTATGGTGCTCCTATGATTCTAGAGGCATTTGTAAATGTTCTGTTTTCACAACTGTGGTGATTTGAATAAGACACTTCTCTAAGTCTCATATACTTGAAAGCTTAGATATCAGGTACTGAAATTTTTGATAGGATTCAAAAGATTAGAAGATATAGCCTTTTTGGTGGAAAATGTTCCTGGGTGTATGCTTTGAGGTTTCACAAATCTATTTTAGGCCACTCTCTCCTTTCTCTGTCTAGAGATCAAGAAGTAGTTCCCAATTATGTCTCCAACATCCTGTATTCCATGCCTGCCACCATGCTTCTTGTAATTTTGATAAAAAATCAAGCCACTTTTCATTTCCTCTTGGTATAATTGTCTTAGTGCTATTCATTATCCATTTTTACCTAAGCCCTACCAATGTTGGACTAGGTAGATTGTGCTTATTTCTCTTTTATAAATGTCATGTTACTTCCTCCAAGACATGGAGAAATCTGTTCAATTTATAAACCAGAAATTAGGCCCCGATATATAGTTTCTGGAAAGAAGGTAGAAGGATACAATGCAGTACCAGCATTGCCTTTGTAGGGCACTTGTTCTGATAATTTTCCCATAGTGCATCACTGACAATAAGAACACAAAGCCTGTTGAACAAACTACAGGAAACCTAAAACAACCTGGAACCAAATAGATAAAAGTTAAAGAGAAAATCATTTAGAGAAAGTGAGCCTCTGACATAATGATCTAAACATATTCAGAAAGAGGTAGCATGTGTGGAGAAGAGTGTGTAAAAACATAGAAAATGAGGTCATACTAAGTAATACTTAGCATCCCTTAGGAATAAATGTCTCAGTCTGATGCAAAGTTATATCAAATTATAACAGGGTGCCTGGTTTACAAAGAACAGAAATTTATTTCTCTCTGAAGTAGTAAAAGTCCAAGATCAGTAAAAATTCAGAAAAAAAATGGTGAGAATTCATCTTTTGACTTACATATGACAGTTTATCAGTGCAAATTCATGATGTGTTCAATATTTTCTCCAGGATGTTTTGTGTGGACATTAGTCTCAATTACCTACGTGGGATTCATGAAGTGCAAAACCTTAGTACCCTCTCATTATGACATGTGAGTGGTAAATAATCTCATCCTGTGCAGTTGTACATAAACATTCTGAACATAATCATAGACCCACGAACATGCTACATTGCTTATGGTAACTTGTTATGACTATAGGTTTTATGGAAAGTATAAACATTGTGCTTCAGGGAATATGCAGTCATAGGGTGCCAATTTGGTTCTCCTTTTAAAGCATGTCTCTTATTTTTATCTTGTATCCAAGAAACAACATGGATGATATGACAGTAGCTCACATTGGTATGGATTTTATTCTTTCACTTGCTTCTACAGGCATGGCCATGCTTAATATCCAGATATTTATGACCCCTTCTTGTTGTCTTCCTCATTTTTAGTCAAATGTATATCATTTTGAATTGTGTGTTCACATAAAAATGTGGACTCACAATTTTATGGCCTTCCTGTAAGAACATGTAATCTATTATGGTACCTAATTTTCAACCTGCCTTTATTGACAGAGCTGAGTAGGGCTCTGGATACAGAGAAGATATGTAACACTTATTTATTATTTACATTAAAGATCAATATTTATAATATTCCTATAAAAGATACCAGCAGTTTTTTCTGTTGTTGTTAGAACTTAGCATCAATAGTGAACATTCCAATATACAATAGATTGATTTCCCAGTGAAGCCTCACATTTATTGACTTTACTGTCTTCATTTCCGTTGTTATTCTGTTATACTTAGTTGTATTCCAGACAAAATCTACTCACTCAATTTTGCTGACAGCATTCTTGGATTTCTGAATGCTATTTCTCCATCATTTTTCAAAAGTCTGCAAATCCTTAAAAGCCATGTATCCAGGCATACTAACACATACACCCCATTTTCCTTATTCTTACTTATTTGTCATTTTTTTTGTGAATTATCTGGGACAAGACTAAAATAAAGTATGAAATAGATAAGATTTATTATATCTCATTGGTTTCAGTTCATCATGGTGATGTATTGTGTCAAATCTTTTCAGGGGAGGCACAAGAAACATTTATTCAAACAATATAAAAAACACAGAGGTGACCAAAACAGATCCCACCAATGGCCCATGTGGAGAACTGATGAGTTTTACTGACATTATTTATAGAGTATGGCTGACAGTGTGCAGAACTAGTTCAAAGACAGCTCCATCACTAATGCTTACTTGAGTATAGGTGGCAGCTCAAAAAACAGGAAATCTATATTAAAATGCTAAGCCTGAAAACAGGCCAATTCACTGAAATGTGTCCTGTTCAGATGCCTTATTTGGGATAAACCTTTTCTGGGCAACCTCTTTAGTTTCCATTTATTCAGCTTGGCTTTCTTTTCTGTGAGGAAGATTCAGTTTAATTGCTTACTCTGACAGGTTGTGCCCTAGTGAATCTGGACACTTCCAGGATCTTCCTTAAGCTACTTTGAGTTATTTATCTTTCAGTTTAAGCAGCTTTCTGTAGAAGAGAATATTTCTAACTTTGATGAAGACATCTATCAAAAGGTAAAGTATACAAAAATGTTCCCATCAAACAAGCCACAGAAGTATAACCAACAGGAAACTATTTATTTATGTAGGTCAACCATCTCCAAGCAGTGTATTCAAAATCTCAGGTCCTTGGCAGATTAAACCATTCATTGGTTCAGATTCATAAAGATTTGATTATCTCAAAAAAAGTCTCATAATCATACACTAAGATGGTAGTTATTAATCCTCTGCTGTTGTTTAATCTGATTCAAGTTTGAGGGTTATATAAATCTAGAATAAGAATATTAGATAATATGCAGAATTAGTCTTAGAAGCTTTATCTGTACTTCTTTATCAAATAAAAATCAATGGAGACCTACCATCACCAAACTTCCAGGTGATTTTTTTCAAGAATTAGCTTTAGTGTTTTCTAACATTATACTCATTATCCCTCTCCTGGTCCACCATGTGATAGGTTTTCATTGAATTCTTTCTTGTCTCTCTCCAAAAGGATGTTCCTATCCAACCCTTCTCTTCCCAGGTCTCCACTCCATGGAGCATCAAGTCACTCAAGTTTAGGTATGTCTTAACTCACTGAGGCCAGACTAGGCAGTTCTCTGTTGTATATGTGTCAGGGTCTTTGGACCACATAGTGTATTCTGCTTGATTGCTGGCTCAATGTCTGAGAGGCCATTTCAGGGGTGCAGATTGTTTGAGAGTGTTGGTGTTCCTATAGGTTCACACTCTAAAACTTATCCCATCTTTTCCTTAATTCACAGAGGTGCCCGACTTCTGTTCATTGGTTGGATATAATTACCAGCCTATGATTAGATCATCTACTTGTTGGGCTTCTTAGAGGGCAGGTCTGAAGTTCCTGTCTGTAAGCCCACCATAGCATCAGCAATAGTGTCACCTCTTAAATCCACTCTTTGAGGTGGATCTTAATTTGGGTTCATTTTGAAACTTTTCCCTAAACTCTTCTCCATTTTTCTATTGGGAGATGACTCATAGTAGAAAGTGGCTATCATCATTGTAGCCATCTCAGACCATTATACCCTGACAAAAGATTGTTTTCAACAGCCTACAACAGCTGAGTACACTCTGATAAACATCTTGTTTTTTTGACATATCTAGTTTTGCTGTTTAGTGACCCCAGCTGCAAGGCACACATGGTATCTATGCTGCAAGTCACATGACATAGTGCCTTCAGCTGTGTTGGCCTGATTGTCCACGAGGGCAAGGGACATGATAAAGGGTATAAATACCCAGAATTTCCTTTCAATAAAAGAGAGACTTGATTAGACACTCTGTCTTGTCTCCATTCTTCATGTCTCTTCCCCCTCCATCCCTATTCTCTCTCTTTCTAGACCCTGTTGACTGACCCTAACGACCTAGGACAGAGTGGCCCCCAAATATGAGGCAGAATGGGTAGTTACAATTTTTGTCACTGAAGTTCTTTTAGACAGGAACAATTGACGGTCAGTGTTGTTGATTGAGAGATGGCCAGCACAACTCTCCACTTGATGCCCTGTAATTCTTCTGGACATGGACTACTCAAGTTTGCTATCCCCACTGTTGGGTATTCCATATAATGTCCCTCCCTTCTAGTTCTACAGGTCTCTTATCTCCCAGTTCCCTGAAACATTTTAAAGGGTCCCCTACCTCCTATAAACAGATGTTGTCCATTTCCATTTTTCCTGCTTGCCTCCAGGGCAATTATCCTACCTCAAAATACTTGATCTTACTCACTGCTGTGTTCACATTAATGTGAAATGCAAATGGTGTAACTATCCTTGTACACCTTGCTTGAAATCCAAAGTTGCTGACAGAGACTCAAATACAAAATATATTGTCATTTGCAATAAGTAAAATGAAGCCTTTTCCATTTTGTCATTCATTTGTGATAGCATGAAATTTAGAGAAAAATTTCGAGAATTCTATTATTGACATTATTCAGAATATCCCATGAATTTCAACATTTGATGAGGTTAGGATTTGTCATCTTAATGCTTCAACCCCCTTTCCACACAAGCAGTCCATTTAGAATTTTGCCCTAGACCAGAAGTCATGTTCCTTGTAATACAAGTAATCTTCTCCATAATACACACACACACACACACACACACACACACACACACAGCACACACACACACACACAAATTTACACAAGCAAGCACAAACTGGGGAAACCTCATGGTTTCAGCTACTCATCATATTTTATCTTCCAAGTATTGTCTTGGAATTTGTTTTCAGTAATCAAATTTATCTTTTGCCACATTTCTGTTGGCATTTTCAATAAGGAACTGAACAACACGGGTGATACAATCCCTGCATAAGATAGACATTTATAACACCAAGATAATAGTAATAAAAGCCAGTGGTAATACATTTATTGATAATTGTGAAAAATATGAGATTAGTTACAGATTAAAAATTACTTTATCAAAAGGTTAAAGGCTAAGAGCACAATAATCTTCTCAGAGAATATATCACACAAATGCCAATATTCTCCCATACTAAACTATACCAATATTAAGCAACATATTTGTATTAAAATAGTTATTAATATTATTCTGGTTAAAGCCTTATACTTTATAACACTGTTCCTTTTATGAGTTTGAAAATGAATCCTAACCATTATTAATGATTTCAGATTAATGCAGGGTAAAACAATTTTCATATTTTTTGAAAGAACTACAGATTATGTATATTACATGACTTTTGGGTTTGTATATATTCTGTGCTGAACTTGAAGGTTTGAGTTACCTGTAAGAGAGTTGCCATATGCATTACATTTGTAACATTTCTCTCATGTATGGATTTTGTGGTAAACTTTAAGAAGTAATGACTTGATAAAGAATTTCCCACATTTATTACATTTTTAAGGTCTCTTTCCTGTATAGATATTTTGGTGAACTTTAAGGTCTGAGTTCTGTGTAAAATATTTGCCATATTCATTACATTTGCAATGTTTCTCTCTAGTATGGAATCTGTAGTGAACTTACAGGTGTGAGTTTTGTGTAAATGATTTGCCACATTCATTATATTTGTAAGGTTTCTCTCCTATATGGATTCTATAGTGAACTTGCAGGTTTGAGTTCCGTGTAAATGTCTTGCCACATTCCTTATATTTGTAAGGTATTTTTCTTCTATGAAACCTGTAGCGAACGTTAAGGTATGAGTTTCTTGTAAAAGATTTGCCACACTCAATACATCTGTAAGGTTTCTCTCCTGTATGGATTCTGCAATGAACTTCAAACATAATAGATATTAGAAGATAGTTCATGAAATATGTCATATAATTTATAATATTATGAGTGTCATAATTTTGTATTCATTATAACAGAATTAATTGTAACAAAATTATGGCAACTGTCACCCATTAATTTAAAAAAATATTCCCTCTGTGAAAATGAATTATCAATATGAAAACAAATCACTTTTCCAATGTCAGTATGATAGAAATGAGGATGTACAATACTTCTTTTTTGACTGAATGAACATGCAAGATTAAGCAATGTATTAAAAATAGAATATTTATAAAAAACCTAAGGAATGATATATGATAAAATCTTAAGTTTTCTATCATCCCATAAAAACATTTGGTCATCTATGTCCATAGAAGCTGCATTTGTAAAAGCCAGAAACTTTAAACAACCTACATGGAAAGCTTATCTGAAGTGTGGATAAAGGAAATATGGTACTTTTGCACAACACAGTAATATTCAGATACAAAATCAATGAATTCATGAATTTTGCAAGCAAATGGATATATTTTGATACTTTCATCCTCTTTGAGGTAACCCAGTCACAAAATGACATGCATGTATGTACTTAGTAAAAAGTAGATATTAGCCATAAAATACAAGTACCATTTTCTACTTCTAAGTCCAAAAGAAGCTATATTTGATGATTGTGCTACCAAGGAAGCTTGAATTTCATTTTGAAAGTAGAATAAATTAGTCATAATATGCAGATAGAGAAGAAGGAACTGAGAAAAGGTGGTGGGTAAGGGGTGGGATGAGGTTTTCAGGATCATGTGTAGAGAAGGACAGGAGAGAGGGTTAGATGATTATGAAAATCTGCAACTGGGTAAGGTCAGAGATGGGGGATATCTTGAGTAAGAGACAGTTTTCAGGGATAAGGGAGAAACCAATGACTCAATAGGGGTGACCTTATTGACAACTCACTATATTGCAGATATGCAACCTGAAGAGGTGATCTCTTCTAGCCTCTCAGGAACTCCAAAAGAGTAATAGAGGCACCTACACAACCAGAAATGTATTAATTAAAAATGTATACTGTCTAAAAGAAATTCAGACATTGGGGATGGAGCAGAGACTAAGGAAATATCTACATAAAAATGGATGAAATTGAAATCCATCCCATGCACAAGCAGCAATCTTTGACATTATTAATGATACTGTGTTATGCTTGTGGACAGAAGCATGTTAGCATGTTATTTCTGAGAGGCTCCACATAGCTGCTGACTCAGACAGATACAGACAGCTGTAGAACAACAGTGGATGTAGCTTAAGATTCTTAAGGAAAAATAACAAGTAGGATTGTGGGCCATGAAGGCAATAGGAACTTCACAGGTAGATCAACGGAGTCAACCTACTTTGACCTTTGGTGACTTAAGATTCTAAACCACCAACCAAAGAATATACATGGAGTGGACCTAGACATATATGTAGCAGGTGTGCAGTTTAACCATCTTGTGGGTAATAACAGCAAGAATGGAGGCTTTCCTAAAAGCTGTTGTCTGTACAAGGTATATGTTCTACTACCTGGGCTGCCTTCTCTGACTTTATGGCCTTAATGGGAGAGGAAGCACCTACCTGGAATAAAATTGAAGCTCAATTTTCAGGGTATACACAGGGGACCACTACCTACTCAAAGTCGAAGGAAATTTGGAACTGGGGAAAGATTGAATGAGGGGGTGCCTGGGAGTGAGTCAATGAGCCATACACAAAGTGAAGAAGTAAAACAAAAAGTTAAGTCAAAAATGGAATATGGTCAATTTTTTTTTTAAATATGGAAAGATATATAATAAAATCGTAAGTATATCTGTTAAAACATGTGTCCAACATATGAGAATAGAGAATTTAGCAATTATGTCATATGTTAAGGATTATTCACTGAGAGATATAATTCCTGAAGAACTTGAGAATTCTTCAACATCATAAAAGCTTTTATGTGCATAAATTCATATTTTTACAACCATATTACTATGTAAAACTTTATTTAGGATTAAGTAGGAAATTCTTCACTTGATATTTGAACACTTAAACATTATTTTAAATAATAATTTCAGAATTCGAAATCTGAGTTCCATTCCCTGTGCCAAATTCTGCCTGCTTCCCAGGAGGCATGCTGCCTTCCAAGATATCCAGGTGAGATGCCCAATCCTCTCCCCCTTGTATACCCTGGAAAGCACAGCAGCCATGAAGTCGGCCCCATCCCGTGTGTGCTGCATTTTCCATTCTATAGCACTACTTGTAATCCAAGCTTACTACTGCCCTCAGTAACTACAAACTCTGAATGCTTTCATTGAGGCATACCTATGCCATGGCGAAACAGAAATCTGAACATATCTGGGACTAATTTCTTTGCCTGCAACCATGAAAGCCTGCTGCCACTTATGGTAAAGCATTTTTTCCTGAAATCTCAGAGGCCTAGGGCTCTGAGGAACTTCCAGATGGACCTTCAGTGGCAGAGTCCAATAATTATCAGGGACTACCAGGTCTGTGAACACTGGAGACTTCAAAATTCCCTATAAATTAGGAAATAACATAATTTAAAAAAATTAGGGCCAATGTCACTACTACAGCATATCTGCCCTATAACACTTGCTCTGTATACCTGAGCAATCCTGAAGTGCAAGAAAATGACCTTTAGTCTTATCTCATGAAGATGATGGTGGCCTTTTAAAAAGAAATAAATAAAATAGATTTACAGAGATTATCATAAAAAATAACAGAAAATTCTATTAAAGCATTAGACACCAATAATGAGAAAGAAATTAATATGAAGAAGTACAGGACAATACAATCAAAGAGATAAAGTAAGTAAAAATGTTACGATATGAAAATGGAAATAGGAACAATGAAGAATGCAGAAAGTGAGTCAAAATGGAGACAGAAAACCTAGAAAAGTGACCAGGAGTTCTATCCACAAGCATCACCAACACAACAAAAGAGTTGGAAGAGAAAATCTTAAGCTTAGAACATACAATAGGAACTCAAGTTCAGCGATTCAATTTTTTATCATCAAGGCTAGTTTATGGCAACATCGTGGAAGGCAACTTACTGCAGGACCTGAGAGTTCTATATATTCGTCTGCAGGCAAATAAGCGACAACTGACTTCCAGGCACCTAGGACTAGTGTATTAAAGCCAATGTCTTCAGTATTTAACTTCTGGGCTAAATTACAATTATCAGTTAATGAATACCATGTGTGTTCTTTTGTGATTTGGTTACCTCACTCAGGATGATATTTTCTCGTTCCATCCATTTACCTAAGAATTTCTTGAATTCATTATTTTTCCTTTTTTTTTTAATTTATATATATATATGTTCTTTTTTTTAATTTTTATTTTAATTTTTTTTTCAGCAAACCAAAAAAATTTAAAAAGCATTCAAACAGAATAAAATGAAAAGAAACAAACAAGCAAAATACCAAAGGTCAGATATACTTATACAAAAATTCTATAGAGCCTTCAAACAAACAATATTTTTTGAGTTATGTTTAAAAAAATTCAGAACCACAATAAGCTCCTTCACAAAGCAAATAATATTGAAATAGTGAAATCAAGTGTAAACCCAACAAAAATATATAAATTATAGTCCAGTATCCCTCATGAGTATACATACAAAAATTCTCAATGAAGTAGTTGCAAACCGAATACAAGAGATATAAAAAAATAATATTCCATGAATAACTGAACAATTGTTTTTTTTTTTTTTTTAGAAGACCATACTCCATATACAGGCTGCATGTTTTGGGATAGCCCCCACTCCAGATGTTTGAGACCTACATGAAAACCAAGCTGCACATTTACAACATATGTGCAGGGAGGCCTAGGTTCAGCCCATGGAGCTAGATCTGTGTAGACTAGGTATGCTAGTTGGTGATTCAGTCTCTGAGAGCTCCAAGGGTTCAGGTTAGTTTACTCTGTTGATCTTCCTGTGCAGTTCCTATCTCCTTAGGGCCCACAAGCCTTCCACCTATTCTTCTATAAGAGTCCTCAAGCTCCATCCATTGTTTGGCTCTGGATGTCTGTATCTGTCTGAGTCAGCTGCTGGTTAGAGCCTCTCAGAGGACAGCTTGCCCCTGTCTGTTCTCAGGCTGGAGGTTTAGATTCTGGGGGCTCTGGTTGAATCTTTTGATACTCATTCTAAAAAGGACAACAGCACCCTCACTTTGGTCTTCCTCCTTCTTCTTGAGTTTCATGAGGTTTATGCATTGCATCTTAGGTATTGTGTGTTTCGGGGCTAATATCCGCTTATCAGTGAGTGCATACCATGTGTGTTCTTTTGTGATTGGGTCACCTCACTCAGGATGATATTTTCTAGCTCCATCCATTTGTCTAAGAATTTCATGAGCTCATTATTTTTAATAGCTGAGTAGTACTCCATTGTGTAAATGTACCACATTTTCTGTATCCATTCTTCTGTTGAAGGATATCTGGTTTCTTTCCAGCTTCTGGCTATTATAAATAAGGCCGCTATAAACATAGTGGAGCATGTGGCCCTGTTGCATGTTGAAATATCTTCTGGGTATATACCCAGGAGGGGTATAGCTGGGTCCTCAGGTAACACCATGTTCAATTTTCTGAGGTATCGCCGGACTGCTTTCCATAGTGGTTGTACCAGCTTGCAATCCCACCAACAATGGAGGAGTGTTCCTCTTTCTCCACATCCTCGCCAACATCTGCTGTCACCTGTGTTTTGGATCTTAGCCAATCTGACTGGTGTGAGGTGGAATCTCAGTGTTGTTTTCATTTGCATTTCCCTGATGACTAGGGATGCTGAGCACTTCTTTAGATGTTTCTCAATCATTCGAGTTTCCTCAGTTGAGAGTTCTTTGTTCAACTCTCTACCCCATTTTTTAATAGGGTTATTTGATAGTCTGGAATCTAGTTTCTCCAGTTCTTTGTATACCTTGGATATTAGCCCTCTATCAGATGTAAGGTTGGTGAAGATCTTTTCCCAGTCTGTTGGTTCCCGCTTTGTCCTGTTGACCGTATCCTTTGCTTTACAGAAGCTTTGCAGTTTTATGAGATCCCATTTGTCAATTCTTGATATTAGAGCATACGCCATTGGTGTTCTGTTCAGAAACTTTTCCCCTGTGCCCATGTGATCAAGGCTTTTCCCTATTTTCTCTTCTATTAGTTTCAGTGTAGCTGGTTTTATGTGGAGGTCCTTGATCCACTTGGAATTGAGCTTTGTACAAGGAGATAAGTATGGATCAATTTGCATTCTTCTACAAGTTGACCTCCAGTTGGACCAGCACCATTTGTTGAAAATGCTGTCTTTTTTCCACTGGATAGTTTGAGCTCCTTTGTCGAAGATCAAGTGACCATAGGTATGGGGGTTCATTTCTGGGTCTTTTATTCTATTCTATTGATCCTCCTGACTGTCTCTGTTCCAATACCATGCCGTTTTTATCACTATTGCTTTGTAGTACAGCTTGAAATCGGGGATGGAGATTCCCCCCAGAAGTTCTTTTATTGTTGAGTGTAGTTTTCGCTATCTTGGGTTTTTTGTTATTCCAAATGAATTTTAAGATTGCTCTTTCTATCTCTGTAAAGAATTGAGTGGGAATTTTGATAGGGATTGCATTAAATCTGTAGATTGCTTTCGGCAAGATAGCCATTTTTACTATATTAATCCTTCCAATCCATGAGCATGGGAGATCTTTCCATCTTCTGAGATCTCCTTCGATTTCTTTCTTCAGGGTGTTGAAGTTCTTGTCATACAGGTCTTTCACTTGTTTGGTTAGATTCACACCAAGATATTTTATACTATTTGTGACTATTGTGAATGGTGTCGTTTCCATAATTTCTTTCTCAGCCAGTTTATCCTTTGTGTAGAGGAATGCTACTGATTTGTTTGAGTTAGCTGAGTAATCTTCCAATTGATCCGACCCACGGGTCCTTAGTAATTCGTGATGACCTGAGGTGGACCGCAACCTGAGAAGAATGGGCGAGAGAGAGAAAGGACTCAAGGAAGCGTTCGCTTGTCAAGAATCATGTATTTGGGGGTGCAGAGCTTTTTTATACCATGTAAGGGGAGGGGGTAAGAGGGACAAGGTGGTGGGAAAGTACAGAATCTTCTCGGCCTGTGCCCTCGAACAATAGGTGGTCTACCTGCTTTTCTTAGAGACATGGTACACTGCTTTTCCTATCTATAGCTGCCAACCCATTCTGTGGTCTACCTGCCTTTCTCAGAGGACATGGTACACTGCCTGAGAACAGCTTGCAGCTGCCAAACAGAATCTTGCGGCTGCCAACCTGCAGGGGGCACTGCGCAGGTGGGGAAAGGTAGGGGGTGAGTAAGGGGCGAGGGTCCTGGCTCCCGACATCCAATGTCTAATTGTACCACATTTTTTGTATCCATTCCTCTGTTGGAGGACGTCTGGGTTCTTTCCAGCTTCTGGCTATTATAATTAAAGTTGCTATGAACATAGGGTAGCATATGTTCTTGTTATATCTTAGAGCATCTTAAGAGTATATGCCCAGGAGTGGTATAGCTGGAACCCCAGGTAATGCTATGTCCAATTATCTGAGGAACACAGATTGATTTCCAGAGTGGT
>JAJTUV010003360.1:0-61214 GCA_021653895.1 Mastomys natalensis | reverse complement strand
AACTAAATTCTTGTCACAAACACTAAGGAAAAGTATCTTTTTAGAAAGAAAAGGTAATGGAAGACAGAAGGGAAATGGAAGTTGTGAGTGGGCAAGGGATCTTTGTAGATGAACCCTAGTTTTCTGAATCACAGTTAACACAGAAGTATTGTAAAGCTGGAGACATGAGATGGCCTGTTGTCATCCTGATGCAGTAGCACATCATGTAATAAATTCCAAACATAAGATGAAAAAGTTCACTATATCATCATCGTTGTGTATTGTCACCATTAGGTCAAAATGGCTGCCATTACTCTGCACACTCATGTATTTATTTTGATTCTTAATCTGACCATTATCCTCAACTCTTTCCTTTATATTAGCAAAACCAATTAAACAAAAATGATATTGAAAAGTGTTAAGTCACAGAGGTTCTAGTTGCCATTATCTGTTTCTTAGACATGCCCCCACCAACACACACCTGCCATCTCCCTCTCTGGAAAAAGAATTGGTAAAGTAGACTAGAGCTCTGCAGTCTTCC
The DNA here is from genome assembly GCA_021653895.1 of Mastomys natalensis. Classification (NCBI taxonomy): domain Eukaryota; kingdom Metazoa; phylum Chordata; class Mammalia; order Rodentia; family Muridae; genus Mastomys; species Mastomys natalensis. Next base: position 60,694 of record JAJTUV010003360.1, on the reverse strand, counting down.
TCTGCCTTGCAGCTGTGAGCAAGTTAAAGACAAACTTGAATTCCAGTTTTAATCTTATGAAGGACTTTTAACTTCTGGCATATGAAGGATCTTACCCTACCCCTGAAAATCTACATAAATCAGAACTCCTATTGTCCTATTGAACCAAGTACTCCACCTTCCTTCAAAACCCCACTGTAGGGGGCTGGAGAGATGGCTCAGTGGTTAAGAGCATTGTCTGCTCTTCCAAAGGTCCTGAGTTCAATTCCCAGCAACCACATGGTGGCTCACAACCATCTTTAATGGGATCTGATACCTTCTTCTGGTTTGTCTTAAGACAGCAACAGTGTACTCACATACATAAAATAAATCTTTAAAAAAAAAAAAAAAACAAAAAACCCACTGTCCCACTGTACTGTTTACACTTCTATGTGTTAACTCATCAAAGCTGCATCATGTCTGCTTGTGGTTCAGAGCCTGCATCAGTCTAATGGTCTTCCACATTGGGGATTCACAATGGCTGTCTGTTACTGTGAGAATATAACTGTCCTAGATAATACTTGTCTGAAGAACAATTTTTGTCAGCTTCTTCTCTGTGGACCTGCCATTATATATAATAGCTAACAAAATCGTTGTCATTGGTTTATGAATAATTGTTATCAATCTCCTATGGTAATAGAAAATGGGAATGACTGTGGTGGATTCTGGGAAGGAGGCTTTGTTCTTTTTCTATAATTCCACATTTATTTCAAAGTACATGCAGTGCTACTATCAACTAAGGAAGGTAGGTTAAAGATGGCCACAGTACAAACTGATGAAAGCCTGCTTCATGTTTACACAGCGGTCATTGATTAATATTCTTAGCAGACATCCATAAAAGGTATTCCATAAAATCCCCAAAGCTGGCATCAAAGGCAAACAGTTCCTGAACCACATTCAAGACTGCTATTTGAAGAACCCTCATCACAGATCAGGGACTTTGATAACAAAAGAATAATTGAGTCACTAATGCAACAGTGTATGACATAGATCATCATTTTGTAAGGATAGCACTCAAAGCATGAATAATGACCAGATTTCCTCTTGGACAATTTATAATTCAGTCACTCAGGAAAGCAAGCTCGATAGGTGTGCCAAGGCACCCAACCTTGGATCCGGGGAGGAAACTTAGGTCATTTAAATGCTTTTGTTTGTGACTCCCAATTAAGGTGGATAGCTAGCAAGGTGGCTGGTGTGAAAAAGGGGGATGTTTTTGCTTCATTATGTTTTAATATTTTCCCCAGGCTTTGTGGCATCTGGTCATAAGAGTAAAGGAGAGGTTTACTAAAGCAGCATATTATTGAGTGAGCAGCTGCCAAGGAACTATAACTTCTAATAACTTGTGACTTCTATTGAGTTTGAGTCATTACCTCAGGTCATGTTGCAGAATACAAACCATCTAATAAATAGTGTTCCCATCAGATCAGGTGTCTGGAATCCAATGAGTAGAAAAATAAACACTCACTTTCAGTTACTAAAAATACCATCTTTAATCATCCATAAAACATATGTTTCTAAATAGTGTATACCAGAGTTATCCTTTGTATATTGTAAGGAAAATATCCTGAAGAATTGCTATTGACTCTTATATCAATAGAGCTGCCATCATAGCAGAATGCATCAATAATAGGGCAGGGAAAGGAAGAGGAGAGTGTGATGGCTGTTTGAGGAAGGAAAGACAAAGAATTAACACCAAGCAAGGAAGTCTAAAAACATATCTCTAGAACTCTTTCCAACAAATATGTGTTTGTTTCAATGATTAGAAAAAAATAAATGAATATTATATAGGAGAATCATGGATGTAGCAGGAAAGATCACTCAGTGATTAACAACACATGCTACTTTCTGACCTGAGTTGCGTTATCAGCTTCTACCTCTGTCAGTATGTAATCACCAGAACTGCAGCTGCAATATCCTTTTCTGGAATTCATGAGCATTGCAGTCATGTCAACACTTACCCATATTACAGAAAAATATTAAATATTAACAAAATAATCTTTAAAAATAATGATAAATATGATGCAGAAGAAGAAGAATGGCTACTGTTTACCCAGTTGTTGTTGTGTGTTATACTCTGTACTTAACACATATTCTTACCAATCCCTCCAATTACAAAGACAAAAGGGTTATCTTGTCTCAAAATGTCAGGGGTTACCTCTCACTGGAATGAAGACAGCATTGTATCATTATTATATCTCATTATATTAACACTCAGAAAGCAGAAAGTGAACATGAAATAAGGTCAGGCTAAGGAACACTCCCTCCAACAAAACTCAACCTCCAAAAGATTCCACATCCTTCTCACCAGCACCACCACTTAAGAAACAAAGACTCAAAAATATGAGCCTTTAGGGTACCATTCACACTTAAACCACAAAAACAAGCATTGGTAGTGGAAAACAAGACCATTTTTATTTTATTCTGAAGGATCACAGATTTATTGTATCTAGAGAAATGAAACTAAGTCAAGCAAAATTAATGTTTGGCAAGCCCCAAAACACACAGGATTTTCAGATTCTTACATTCTATTGTGAGAATAAAAGAATAGATACAAATAATCAAGGTGCAACTTTGACAATGGCACAAAATGGATGCTGTATCAATGTAGATCACCTAGGTACTGATTCTGGGTACCGAATACCAAAGCAGGAGGTGACTAATGAAGTATAGGAATTAAATTGATCAGACTATTTAACAAATAAATACTAAAATCATATTAAATCAGAGTATTTAACTTTGAAAATGGCCAAGGCTAGACATGTTCAGGTAAATATTCCTTAAATAACATGTACTTGTTTAAATATTTCTTTTTTGCTTGATTTTTAGACTTGATCATGTAGACCACATATGGACCTTGAATACTTTCAGTAGCAGAGAATGATTTTATATTCCTGACCCTTCTGCCTCTGTGTCCCTGGAAATAGAACCACAAGTATGTCCCACCAAGCCTGGTTTAGGCAGAGAGGGAACTCTGGCTTTACAGATAATATGGAAGAATTCTATCCACTGAGTGCATCCAGAGCCCAAAAGAGTTCTTAAGGTTTTTTGCTTGTTTTGTTTGTGTGTTTTGTTTTGTTTTGCTTTATTTTGTTTTAATTATTTCAGGAAAATTATCTACACATTCTGCTAGTGATGTATGTGGTCTAGATCCTGACTTTAAAGATGGACCTAGCAGATGCTACGTCCTTCCATAATGGGCATTAGGGGCATATATTTCCTGAACAGAACGTGGTTTTCACAGAAAAAATGCATCCTTTGAAGAGTTGTGTGTTTGAATAGGTAACACCCTCCTGCTGCTGAATATTCAATCCCCGACTACCATGACCTTCCTCATGCCTACCGAATCCATACCTGACAGAAAAACACAGGACACTTAGGTTCATAGACAAATTCTTGGAATATATAAGAATATATATATATATGAATGTGTGTTCTGTCTACCTTTTTCTCTATGGCCACCTGCACACATATGCACATATCTATCTTAGACATATATATGTATACATAATTGAAAAGTAAATACAAATTTTCAGAATATAGCATAATTCATTTTATAACATATTAGATTTATAAGGAAATGCAGTCTTAGTTTAAGTTCCACTTGAATTTCAGAGAAACTCAACAAGAAACAACTATAGAGCAATCCATGAACTAAACACTTGCTACTTGTAATCTTTTTTGACTACCCAGATTAGTGACTGACCATTGATGTGCTCTCAATTTTTTTCTAGACTCAATTTCTTCATTGTTATCATAATGACATGGTATGTTATCATTTTTCTCATGGTAGATTTCAAACAAGCAATTTAAAAATAAGATCTTATGACATTTACATTTCAAGCAGAAAACCCTCATCCATCCATCTGTATTTAAACCTAGGAGATTATGGGCAGCCTTGTTAATGGAGGAGTAGACTGGAGTGTGGAAAACAATACTGAGAAGTCCATGTTCTTTGGTTTCAAAACAAATAATTAGATCAGAGACACGTGAAAATTGATAAACATTACAGGCAGTGTGTTAAGATGAGAAAAGCACTCTCAAGTGGAGAAATGGCACAGAGCTAGGAAAGAAGTTATAAAACTATTCTGGCAGGAGTGTACTAAGCAGCTAGGGTTCATTCACATAGCACCAACCTTCCCCCAGTTGGAGAACTGGGATTTTCTCCTGCAAATTCTATCAGATGGGGAGAAGTGTCAAGGCCTCAGTCACTAGTAACTTTCACATGTTAATTAGATGCTTCTGGTTTCCACTCCTACTTTTCTGACTTAGCTTGGGCTAAGAATGTATTAGTTCTTTCGTCTGTTTCCCAGCTACATGGGTCACTATGGTACTATGGTAACAGAAATTGATAATTGTTGTAGCAGTAACTGATACTGCAACTGGAAGGGTAAGTAATAATTTACTGAAATTGGAGCAAATTAATTTGCCAGCATTTAGAACTTGAAATGAAATTTCAAACTGTCTTAATGGCCATTTAAAAAAAAGACATGGTTTAATTCAGACAGGTTTCAACCAGTATTCCTTAACAGAAAAAGCTAAAGATAAACTAGCCTATTTAGCCAACATAACACAAAGTATCTATTAAATAGTTATCATTTGTTTAGGAATATATCTTAGTGCAGAGAGAAGATAAAAAGCAAATGTAGATTTGTATAACTTTAAAAAGATAGTAGGAGGAACAAAGATGAACAAGTGCTATTCAGAACAAAACACCAAGGAGAAAAACAACACAAATGAGGAACCTGCAAGATGGATTAGCAAGTAGACATTCTTGCTCTTAAAGCATGATGTCCCAAGATAGGGACAACAAACAAACAAATCAAAAGTCCTCGCATAACTGAATTAACATGAAGAGTGGGAGTACTGGTTAACTCTGTCTAGAAATATAAAAGGTTTTACATGCAGCAAACTCCCTCTTGCATTTATATATTCACCTGTTCATTTGAATTGTAAATCAATCCTGGATCCTCATTTCTTCTACCTCTTTTTCATTATGTGAAATGGTTTGGAACAGATGAAGTGTGTTGGTATGAATGATAAATGTTCCCTGTTGGCTCACATATTTAAATCCTTGGTCCCCAGCTGGTGGTGTTTGAGAGGTTATATAAGCTTTAAGAGGTAGAGACTTGTTGATAGAAATACAGGAATGGGGGCCTCATTTCATTTCCAGTTTGCCATTTTGTGGTTTGTGAATATTTGGAGATGTGATTTCTTAGTTTTCTGCTCCAGGTACTCACAGTCATGCCTCTTCCATCATTACGTTTGAAAATATAATTGAGATTAACTCTACCATAATTTGTTTTAGTAATGGTGTTTTATCTCAACACTAAAAAGTAATTAAGTTATTAGGTATGATAATTAAGTAGACCACAGATGTTATATATGTAAATAGATAGATAGATAGATAGATAGATAGATAGATAGATAGATAGATGATAGATGGATAATAAGTAGACATATGGTTGAGTGTGTAGATAAATGAAGAAATAAACAAATACTAATGGTTTCATGAATGATTAGTGACCAGTTGTCTTTAACCCTCAAGGCATTAGGTTCTTGAGAACTATACTTGCCTTAAGAGTAATGATGTGCCACTAGGAATTCATATATACTATGTTAAGATGTGGCCAATTGGTACTCAGTTATTCTTTTGAAAATGTTATTTTTCATGTCTAAAATCTTCCAACAATATATCAGAGCACCATGTTCTATTTGTTTGTAAATACTTCATTTGCAGTTCTTTTTTATCTGTATTAATAGAATTACAATGGTGGTTTTGTTTAAATAGTGGAACTTTGAAATTATTATTTTCCATTATATTATTTAAACTATTCTCCTTATATTTTGTTTTGTTTATAATATACATGCTTTTGTAAATACATGTGATAAACATCTAGAAATTTCTGGCTATTGAAATTGCTTAAATTATATATATTTTCTACAAAGAATTTCTTAGGATTTAATGGTGTTGTAAGTTTTTAAAGGTATTTCAAGTTTTCAATAAAATGACTGATAATTTATAAATCTTTTACAAGAGGCTTAGCTTCCATATTAATGAGGTTTCTCACAGAATTGATTGATTCAATCAATTCCCCACATTATTGTACAGCTGCTCCTATTTCTTTCATTCTATTTCCCCCTCCCTGGGAGATCCATGAGTCCAGAGGATCCATAGTCCATTCTTCTGTGTCTTGACATTTAGGGTCTATAGATTATAGCATCATTTATTAATGGCTAATATCTACATATAAGTGAATATTTATCTTTTTTGATCTTAGTTACATAACTTAGGATGACTTTTTCTAGTTCCATACATTGGCCTTTAATGATGTCATCTTTTATTTTTTTTATTTTTTTATTTATTTTTTTTTATTTTTTTATTTTTTAAATATTCTTTTTTAAAGATTTATTTATTGAATGTATGTGAGTATGCTGTCACTGTCTTCAGACACACCAGAAGAGGGCATCGGATCCCATTACAGATGGTTGTGAGCCACCATGTGGTTGCTGGGAATTGAACTCAGGACCTCCGGAAGAACAGTGTGTGTGTGTGCTCTTAGCCACTGAGCCATCTCTCCAGCCCCCGATGTCATCTTTTATAACAGCTGAATAGTACTCCATTGTGAAAATACACCACATATATTTTTTATATATACAGTTGAAGTACATCTAGGTTGTTTCCAGGTTCTGGCTATTATAGAACAGCAATGAACATGGTTGAGCAAGTGTCATTGTGGTAGGATGACATAATCTTTAGGTATATGCCCAGGAGTTGTAGAGTTGTATTTTAGGTAGACTGATTCCCAGATTTCTAGTAACTGTTGTTCTAATTTCCATATTGGCACACCTTCCCCCACTGAGGCCAGCCAGGGCAGCCTAACCAGGGGAGGGGACTCCACAGAAAAGCAATAGCTTCAGAATAGCCCTAGTCTAGTTGTTGGGGGACCACATGAAGACCAAGCTGTATGTCTGTTACACCAGTGCTGGGGGCTTTGGTCCAGCCAATGTATGCTACTTGATTGGTGGCCCAGTCTCTGAGAGTCCCCAAAGGCCCAGGTTAGTTGACTCTGTTGGTCCTCCAATGGTGGTCTGATCCCTACTAGGGCCTTCAGTTCTTCACCCAACTCCTTCACAAGAGACCACAAGTTCCATCCAATGTCTGACTGTGGGTCTCTGTATCTGTTTCAGTTAGAGGCTGGGTGGAGCCTCTCATACTAGGCTTTTGCCAGTCTCTAGCACAATAGAGTAACATCAATAGTATCAGGGATTGGTGCTTGTCCATGAGATGAGTCTCATGTTGGACCAGCCATTGGCTGCCCATTGCTTCAGTCTCTGCTTCATTTTTCTCCCCACATTTCTTGTAGACAGGACAAATTTTGGGTCAAAATTTTGTGGGTGGGTTGGTGCCCTCATCTCTCTACTGGGGCCCCTTCCAGTCCACAGGAAGCACCTGTAGGTTCTATATCCCCACTGCTATGCATCTGAGTCAAGGTTACTTTCATTGACCCCTGAGACCCTTGCCCATTTGGTTGGTAGATCTGAAATATCTGGGTCTTAAATTCTTTTGCAATTGTGGAAAACTAAAGGGATCCTCAGTGAAAACCTGCCGTCCTAAAAGGATGTTTTTATTCCTCCTGATCCATTCTATGAATTCCACTAGCTTAGCAAAATTTCTTCAGTGATGTATGTATTAGTTTGTATGTTTCATGTAGTCTATAATAGCCATAGTATGTGATGATTAATAAATATTTTATGCAGTGCATGACCCAGGGTAGGGGAACCCTAGACTCCTGAGGCAGGAGTGAATGGGCAGATGGGGGAGCACCCTCATAGAGGCAGGGGGAGGAAGGAGGGATTAGGGGCATAACATTTGAAATGCAAATAAATAAAATAACCAATAAAAATTGATATTTTATGGAAGATGGTAGAACATGGGAAACTATTATGAGGAGTATATCCTTTTTCTCGTAGTTATAAAAGCTCTATCAGAGTTCTTACAGTAAACATTTATGAAACATACTGTTAAAAGGCATTTTTAATACTTACAAAACTAATATTGAAATCCTTAAATATATTGTTTGAAATGATGGCATATACTTGTAATCTTACTTATGCAGCAAGCTCAGTGTAAATGTGACGTAGTCTCAAAAAAAGAAAAAACAAAAACAGACCCCCAAAAACAGCAGACTCAGGCAGATGTCTGTGTGTTTGAAGCCAGCCTGCTTTATATAGCAAGTTCTAGGACAACCAGGTCTATGTAGAGAGACTCTATATAAAACAAACAAATAAACAAACAAAAACCAAAGCAAAAGCCAGTAAAAATGGCATCCTACCAAAAGCAATCTACAGATTCAATGCAATCCCCATCAAAATCCCAACACAATTCTTCAAAGATATGGAGAGAGCAATTCTCAAATTCTTCTAGAAAAACAAAAAAAAAACTTAGAACAGTGAAAACAATTCTTAAAAATAAAAAAACTTCTGGGGGAAATCACCATCTCTGAGCTCAAGCTGTACTACAGAACAATAGTGATAAAAACATCATGGTATCCACACAGAGACAGACAGGTTGATCAATGGAATAGAATTGAAGACACACAAATTAAAACACACACTTACAAACACTTGATCTTTGACAAAGAAGCCAAAAATATACAAAGGAAAACGAAAGCATCTTCAATAACTGGTGCTAGTTTAACTGGCAGTCTATATGTAGATAAATGCAAATAAATACATATTTGTCACTGTGCACAAAGCTCATGTCCAAGTAGATCAAGAACCTCAATATAAAACCAGATACACTGAATATAATAGAAGAGAAAGTGGGAAAGAACCTCAAAATCATAGGGACAGGGGGAAATTTCCTAAACAGAACTCCTGTGATTCAGGTTTTAAGATCAAGAATTGATAAATAGGACCTCACAAAACTGAAAAGCTTCTGTAATGCAAAAGACATAGTCAAAGGACAAACCTGGCAACCTAAAGATTGGAAAAAAATCTTCACTAATCCCACATCTGACAGAGGGCTAATATCTAAAATATATAAAGAACACAAGAAGCTAACCACCAAGAAACCAAACAACCCAATTAAAAAAAGGGGGTATAGAACTAAACAGGTAATTCACAACAGAGGAATCACTAAGGGCTGAGAAGCCCTGAAAGAAACATTCAAAGTCCTTAGTGATGAAGGAAATGCAACCCTGAAATTCTACCTTACAGTAGTCAGAATGGTTAAGATCAAAAACCCAGGTGACAGCAGATGCTGGTGAGTCTGTGGAGAAAGAGGAACATTCCTCCATTGCTGGTGGTATTGCAAACTTGTACAACCACTCTGGAAATCAATCTGGAGGTTCCTTAGAAAATTGGAAATAGATCTACCTGAAGATCCAGCAATAGTGCTCTTAGGCATATATTCAAATGATGCCCTACCAAACCACAAGGAAACATGCTCCACTATGTTCATAGTAGCCTTATTTGTAAAAGCCAGAAGCTAGAAACGACTCAGATGTCCCTCAAACAACAAATGGATACAGAAAATGAGGTTCATTTGCATAATGAAATACTATTCAGCTATTAAGAATTAGTACATTATGAGTTTTGCAGGCAAATGCGTGGAACTAGAAAATATCATCCTGAGTAAGGTAACCCAGACCCAAAAGGAAATACATGGTATTTGCTCACTAATAAGTGGATATTAGCCAAAAACTACAGAATACCTAGGATACAGAATTTAAGAAGGTTAACTAGCAGAAAGGCCAAGGGAGGATGCTTCAATTCCACTTATTAGGTGGAAGAAAATAATCCCAGGAGACAGAAGGAGGGAGGGATTTGTGTGGGAGAGGAAAGAGGGAAGGAAAAAGGGGAACAGGATCAGGTATGTGGGGATGGGAGGGTGGTGGTGTAGGGGAACAGGAGAAAAGTTCAGAGGGCCAGCAGAATGAATGGAAATATGCAGCCTCAGAAGGTAGGAGATGGGGAGACCCTCTAGAAAGTACCAGAGACCTGGGAGGTGAGAGACTCTCAGGACTCAATGGGAGTGACCTTAGATGGAATGCTGAACAGTGAGAAAAGGGAACTTGAAGAGTATACCTCCAGTAGATAGACTGGGCCTCTAGAGGAGGTATGGGGTTACCAATCCACAGTCAAAATTTCTGATCCACAAGTGTTCCTGTCTAAAAGAATTGCAGGGACAAAAATGGAGAAGAGACTAGGGAAAGGCACTCCAATGACTGACCCAACTGGGGATCTACCTCATGGGAAGACACCAAGGCCTGATAATATTACTAATGCTATCATCTGACAGACAGGAGCCTAGCGTAGCTGGCCTCTGAGAAGCCTAACCTGTAACTAAGACAAATGCAGATACTTACATACAACCATAGGACGAAGTTGGGACTTCTTATGGTTGAATTAGGGGAAGGATAGAAGAAGAGGAAGAGGAGTGCAACCCCATTGGAAGACCAGCAGTCTCAAGTAACCTGAACCTCAGGGAGCACCCAGAGAATGAGCATCCAACCAGGCAGCATACATGAGCTGGTCCAAGGACTGCCTGGTCTGGCCTCAGTGGGAGAAGATGAACCTAACCCTGGAGAGACTTGAGGCCCCAAGTAGGGAGGAGGCTTGGTGGTGTTGGAGCATCTTCTCAGAGACAGGGGTGGGGAGCAGGAATGGGATGAGGAACTTTGGGAGGAGGGAGTAGAAGCGGGGCATCTGCTGGATTGGAAATAAATTAATAATAATGATAACAATAATAATAATTTAAAAAAGCATTTCTTTGATCATTTCTAACAACAACACGATAGCAAGTATCACTGTCCCGTTTATGAGACATGTTTACATACCTCAGAAGCCCTTCTTCCTGCAGTTGCTCACAGATTGTCATGGCTTAGTTTCCTCATTTTCTGTGCTCTAACTTGGAAAACGTAAATTTTTCTTTTCTATATATTTGAAATTTTTCTGGACATATTCAATTTCTACTTGGTCTGAGCTTTACTCTGAGCATTCTCTCTCTCTCTCTCTCTCTCTCTCTCTCCTCTCTCTCTCTCTCTCTCTCTCTCTCACCCTTTCCCAGTTCAACAGCTTGGTGATTTTCATTTGTAGAGCCCGTCTTTTCCATTCACTTCTAAAAGGCATGACCTCCTCCTTTCCTTTGATCCAACTCCATCCTCCTGAAATCTACCAAGTTTACAATCTCCTCTGCTATTCTTTAAAAATATTTATGTTTCCGGCTATTATAAATAAAGCTGCTATGAACATAGTGGAGCATATGCCCTTGTTATGTGTCAGAGCATCTTCTGGATATATACCCAGGAGTGGTATAGCTGGGTCCTCAGGTAGTGATATGTCCAATTTTCTGAGGAACCGCCAGACTGATTTCCATAGTAGTTGCACCATCTTTCAATTCCACCAACAATGGAGGAGTGTTCCTCTTTCTCCACATCCTCGCCAGCATCTGCTATCACCTGAGTTTTTTATTTTAGCCATTCTGACTGGTGTGAAGTGGAATCTCAGGGTTGTTTTGATTTGCATTTCCCTGATGACCAAGGATGCTGATCATTTCTTTAGGTGCTTCTCGGCCATTCACATTTCCTCAGTTGAGAATTCTTTGTTTAGCTCCTTACTCCATTTTTTAATAGGGTTATTTGGTTGCCTAGAGTCTAATTTCTTGAGTTCTTTGTATATATTGGATATTAGTCCTCTATCGATGTGGGATTGGTAAAGACTTTTTCTCAATCTGTTGGTTATCATATTGTCCTATTGACAGTGTCCTTTGCCTTACAGAAACTTTGCAATTTTATGAGGTCCCATTTGTCAATTCTTGATCTTAGAGCATAGGCCATTGGTGTTCTGTTCAGGAACTTTCCCCTTGTGCCTAGGTATTCAAGGGTCTCCCCACTTTCTTTTCTATTAGTTTCAGTGTGTCTGGTTTTATGTGAAGGTCCTTTATCCACCTGGACTTGAGCTTTGTACAAGGAGATAGGAATGGATCGATTTGCATTCTTCTGCATGCTGTCCTCCAGTTGAACCAGCACCATTTGTTGAAAATGCTGTCCTTGTTCCAATGGATGGTTTTAGCTCCTTTGTCAAAGATTAAATGACCATAGTTGTGTGGGTTCATTTCTGGGTCTTCAACTCTCTTCCACTGATCTTCCTGCCTGTCTCTGTACCAATACCAGGCCGTTTTTATCACTACTGCTCTGTAGTAAAGCTTGAGGTCAGGGATGGCGATTCCTCCAGAAGTTCTTTTATTGTTGAGAATGGTTTTCGCTATCCTGGGTTTTTTGTTGTTCCAAATAAATTTCAGAATTTCTCTTTCTAGTTCTGTAAAGAATTGAGCTGGTATTTTAATGGGATTGCATTGAATCTGTAGATTGCTTTTGGCAAGATGGCCATGCTCCACTATGTTCATAGCAGCTTTATTTATAATAGCTAGAAACTGTAAAGAACCCAGATGCCCTTCAACAGAGGAATGGATACAAAAAATGTGGTACATTTATACAATGGAATATTACTCAGCTATTAAAAACAATGAATTTGATAAATTCTTATATAAATGGATGGAACTAGAAAATATCATCCTGAGTGAAGTAACCCAATCACAAAGAACATACATGGTATTCACTCACTGATTATTGGATTTTAGCCCAGAAGCCTGAAATACCCAAGATTCAACTCACAGACCACATAAAGCTCATGAAGAATGATGACCATGTAGGGGAGGCTTCAGTCCTTCTTAGAAGGAGTAACAAAATACTCAAGGGTGCAAATATGGAGACACAGTGCAGGACAGAAACTGAAGGAGGGACCGTCTACAGACCATTCCACCTAGATATCCATCCTATGTGCAGTCACCAAAGGTAGAGGTTGATGTGGATGTCAGGATGTATATGCTGACAGGAGCCTGATATAGCTGTCTCCTTAGAGGTCTGCAAGAGTCTGACATACTCAGAGTCAGATGCTCACAGCTAACCATTAAACTGAGCATGGGGTTCCCAATGGAGAAGATAGAGTGAAGGCTGAAGGAGTCGAAAGGATTCGCCACATCATGAGGAAAGCAACAATCCCAATCAACCAGAGCCCCCAGGGTCTAAACCACCAGCCTGGGAGTGCTTAGGGAGGGACCCATGGCTCCAGCTATATATGCAAGGGAGCTATATATAAGTGGGAGAAGAGATCCTTGGTCCCATGAAGGCTGGACGTCGTGGGGGGGGATACTCGAGGGTGGGGAGGTGAGGTACGGGGGAGGGTGGGTGGGGGTACACCAACGTGGAGGCAGGAGGAGGGGGAAGGGATAGTGAGTTCCTGGGAGGGAGGGGGGAAATGGGGTAAGGAGAGAACATCTGAAATGTAAAAAAAATGTTCCAATAAAAATTTTCCAATAAAAAAATATATTTATGTTTCCAACTTCTCTCTATTTTTTTCTGTAAAGAAGAGTAATTACATGAAAGAGGGTCCAGATGATACTTTGTAACATATTCGACCTTGGTAAATTACTTATATGATTCTGACATCAATCCATCTCCAAGACATTTCTCAAGGTCTAATCAGTCCTTGATAGCAACTCAATTGGAAGCCCAACCCTTTCAGCACATGAAGCTTTTAGTCATATCAGAACACTAACAATCACTTTATGCATATGGAAGTAAGATTCATTTTTATTATTTTAGATTATGTTCATGTGTGTGGATCTGTGTGCATATGTGTGCGTATAAATTCAGGGGGCCATAGAAGACAGAGTAGTTTGGTAACTTTGTAACTAGTATTACAGGTGATTATGAACCAGCTGACATGGGAAGTGGGAACTGAACTCAGAACTTCTGGAAGCACTGTATTCTTAAACACTTTGGCTCCTAAATATTCATTTATATAATTCATGGCTTTAGGGTATTAAGGAATGTTATAAGTTAAATACATATATAATTCAAACTTTTTGTATGATATGAAGTGTAAGTATGTATATACACCCATATTTATTTATATGCATATTTGTAATCAATATATGAATGTCTTTCATTATTTTTATATTCAAATTCTAGAGCAATTTGTACAAGGTAATATAATTATAGCTATTAAATATTTGTCTGCTATTATTGAGAATATTGCTTTCTGTTGATAGACTCTGTGAAACCAAATTTGAATCCTGAATATAATGGCCAATACTTCACTATGCTTTTTACAATATTTGTGTTGTGAATTATTGTCTACTATTTTATCTATTTCTTCATACATTTATATATATATCAGTTGCATTTAGAGAAATGGTGCTAATTTATTTGTATTGTGAACACTTAGGAAGTTAATAATATAAATGTTTATTTAACATTTATACCTAAAGTTTAAATGAGTAATGGTCTATGATGACTTATCAATGATCAAGTCACTGAAGCATAACTTATGAAAGTAAGCATTAGTTAACATGTCATGGCTAATACAAAAAAATTACCATACATTTCATTCATGAGTATCCTTCTATTTGGCATTTAAATCTTTTTTCAGAGGCAATGTGAGTTTGGAATTTCCATTAAAAAAGTTTTAGCAAACATCAATTGATTATGCAATACAAAATGGTAATCCTTGAGAACATAAAATTGTGTTAGAACTATTTAGGAAAGCAATTTTAATTGGATAATCAAGGACAGAGAGTCATATTAATATAAGTAGGACATGGAAATCTGCTATTTTGACCTTCAATGTACTTCTCATTTGCGGGCCACATAGTTTCATTTACTTGTGAAAAATACCATCTTCCTTGCCATGTTCATAAAGGCTTGCTTGACTTGCTGATTCCTCAGGCTATAAATGAAGGGGTTTAGCATGGGAGCTACTGAGGTATTTAGTATGGCAACGCCCTTGGTCAATGATGCTCTATCTGCAGCTGAAGGTTTAATGTACATAAAAATGCAGCTGCCATAAGAGATAGAGATGACAATCATGTGGGAAGAACACGTGGAAAAGGCCTTTGACCTTTGACTAGCAGAAGGAATCTTCACAATAGTTCTGATGATGTATGTGTAAGACAGAAATATTAGTGCCAAAGTTAACATTAGGGTAAAGACAGCACAGGAAAACCCCATTCTCTCCAGGAACTTTGTGTCTGAACAGGAAAGTTGAAGCAGGGGGAAATAATCACAGGTATAGTGATCAATGATATTAGAGCCACAATAATCAAGCTGTAGAAGTAACATCAGTAGAGGAAAGATGATTAGAAAGAAGCCAGCCAGGAGGCAAAGACGAGCATTGTGCAGACCTTCTGACTCATGATGGTTAGGTAATGCAGAGGCTTGCAAATGGCAACATAACGGTCATAGGACATGGCAGCTAGAAGGTAAAATTCAGTAACTCCCAAGAGGATGAAAAAAAATAACTGAGCTATACAGTTGTTGAAGGAAATGGTTTTATCCCCTGAGATAATGGTACCTAAAAACTTGGGTATAGTGACAGTTGTGAAAGATACTTCTAAAACAGAGAAATTCCTGAGGAAGAAATACATGGGGTCTGGAGGTGAGAATCCAGCAAGGTGAGAGTGATGATGGTCAGGTTCCCAGTGACGCTGAGTGTGTAGGTGATAAAGAGAAAGATGAAGATCACAACCTGGAGCTGTGGGTCATCTGACAATCCCAGAAGAATAAACTCTGTGGTTTCTGTATGGTTGCTCATTCTACAGTTACTTTTTATTCCTTCTGCCAAACATAGACACAAAATCAGAAATAATTAAGTAGAACTGAGGATTCATGAAAACTCAAACAAGGGTTCAATTAGTATGCTGTTTCCATCTGTAGGGAAAATTTAAAGCTCTTCAATATTAATGATTCTTTAATTTCCTTTCTTTTTACAGAGAACAACTCCACATCCAAGGCAGTTTGAAAGACAGTTTGGAATCAAAATTGTAACGCAACACCTCTCATCTCAATGAGCAAGGAAATATGAAAAATATTCTCTTGGGGGTCGCAGAGAGAAAAGTACTCTAAGACATTTTAGTAGTGATGTTGACTTAGTACTAGTGTGACAATAGAGGTTCCCCAAATAGGAATGAAGACTTAGTATATATTCCTGTGGCCCTGATCCAAGGTGATTCAATTGATACTATTAGAAACATGTTATTACTATTCATAGAAACTGGAATAATCTTGCAACTGATATACACCCAGGAAATGTTAAGGATTGTTGAATCTGAACCACTTACTAGCCTGAAATAGGTTAACTCCCTTTGTTCCATTTTCTCTTTTTGTAAATATACAGTTTCTTCTGCAGACAAGTCAATATTAAAGTAAAAAAGTTATATCTCAACATATGTTAAGCATTTGAAAATTATATTCATGTGGTCATGATTATGAGTATGTGTAGCTCAATGTAATGACAACCAAATCATGTTTTCTCACTCCTTTATTTCCATGACATTAGCAGTAATACCTGGTCTCACCACACATAAAACCTTACATTCATTCCTGTCGTAGACTCCACCACACTGTCCTTTCCCATCAAGTCCTAAGTGATGTAGTGAATTCACAGGAGGACTAGATTTCATTATCAAAGCTATTTTAATATATATCGAGCTTAGTGTAATGTTAGCTTAAATGAAGATTTTGCTCAGTTAATATTGGCTTTTATTTATTCACTTATTGGCATAATTCTCTTCTCTATGATGTTCTGTCCATTTGTATTATTTATATTTTTATCTTTGTTTTATAATGTGAGTTTTCTCAATTATTGACTTTATTCAATATGCATAAGCACTTGTTTCAAAATCTGTGTTTTGAAAATTTTTCAAATAAAATGTATATAAGGGAATCTGGAACACAGGTATATAAATTTTAATTAATTGTGAAATATTACTTTGACTTACTTTACTGTTTCTTAATAGTTGTAAATTTGATTGTGATCAAAATTATATGTTAGTTTGTAAATAGCTGGTTCAAAAAGTACCTCATCATCAAATACATAAGATTTGATTCCTATGTTTAGGTGACATTCTTGCATTAAAATAATGATATTAAGACTCATATTTAAAAATAGGCACTAAAGTTAAAACAACTACAAGTAATTTCATATATATAGTATCCTTCATGCTAGCCCTTTGAATGATCTCTCATAGCATAGCATATTTTCAATACAAAACAAGTTCTCCATTGGGCATCATCCATATGTGAGTCTATGAGGATTGTTACAGAACTGGAAGAGTTGACATTTGAATAATAATTTTTATTTTTTGAGTTTCCCATATGCCCAAGCTCTTTGTAAGTCCTATTAAAGTTAGTGCACTTTATCCCTTAATAAATTTTAATTATTTATATCATAGAGTGTGAAAGGTGTTAGAAGTAAGTTGAAAAATAATCATAATACTGAAATTTCTGATTTTTTGATGACTTATTTAATATTTCTAAAACTGGAAGAGTAGCATGATGACTCTTGAAAAGACTGAGAAATTTGCTTGCTCCCCGACACTGTTTGCCATAAATCTAAAACGTATAATTGTTGATGAATAAAATGCTTTTTAGAATTAAAAATATGTAAATCCATATTAGATTAGTGCTATTATGGATGTGAAAATCATCAATGCATCATATTTTATTCTCTTTCAGTTACATGTACTTTTCTTCTTATATGTACTTTAATTTTAACATTTACAGGTAACAATGTAATTATTCACTTTCCCCCTATGAATTAGAGCTGGGAATGAGCACAAGAAGCTCTGTATAGAAATGTCTTAGTAGAAATGACAGAGAGAGAAAGAGAAAGAGAAATATGAAGCTGGTACAAGGATTGGTTTTCAACCTCTCTATGGTTGTCAACCCCACTTCCTCTCATCTTGGGACCATTAACTGGGTTATCTCTGCTGATTTCTTTTAGTCCTGGGCCTTAAATAGGCTGACTAACTTTGTGATACAACAGATAGATAATTCGGTAGCAAAACCTATTCAGATACATTATTAAAAAAGGAAAGAAAGAAAAAAAGAAAGAAAATGAATAATCATTTGAAAAAAAAAGAAAGAGCTTTACGTAACCAGAACCATTTTTGAAGTGTTAGAAGAGAGATTTTGATGTTGGATTGTAAAGCGGAAAAATAATTTTAGAAGCAGGCTAATTTTGATTTACAAGATCCTTCCAGAAATTTATTATGAATAGGGATTAGTAACTGAGGATTTTTAAATATACTAAAATATCATGTTTTTTAAACTGTTTGTTGATTTCACATATATACAAAGATGATAAAGGTCATAAAAATCTTTAAAAAAAAAAAAAAAAAGAAATGTCTTAGTCGGTGTTGGGAATTGAGAACATCCTTCCTCCATTAACACTTCTGCACCAATCTTCAAAGTCCAGAAAAACAGGCTGAAGGAAACTACAATGTTACTTCTAAGAAGGTGATTTAATACCCAGCTCTGGAGCTGTTGTAATATATATTTATGTTATAACATTTATAACACCTCAATGGGTTGGATTCCTTTTCCAATTAAATGAGTATGATACAAATTCTAAATATTCATAGATTTCTAAACCAGTAAATTATACCAATGATATATTTCACTTGAGAATAAAGATTATTCCAAGAATTTAACTCATTTGTTTGGGTTCAGAATGTTAAATTGTTTAGGTTATTTATTTACTTAAATATTTATTTATTTATTTATTTGTTTATATGAATGCTGTTTCTGCATGTATGCCTGCATGCCAGAGGTATCTTCAGATCTCCTGATAGAGGGTTGTGAGCTTCCATGTGGTTGCGGGAATCAAACTTAGGAGCTGTGTAAGAACAGCCAGTGCTCTTAACTACAGAACAATCTTTCTAGGACATGGGTTAGGTTATTAACATCTTTCTTCCACCCATTTAATCAAAATTACATCTTTACTTACCTTCTAAAGAATCTGAACAGTTCAAAATAAGAATGAACAATGATATTTGTTCAGTATCATGATTGCGATTAATTTCCTGGGTTTTCATTATGAAAATATCCCCAAGTCATGCCCTTTCCAAACTTCTCCAATGAAATAAATAACAGTGACTCTGAGAATAAACTAGATAATATATGGCCAGTTTATATAAAATTAATGAGGAGAAACTATATTGGAATGTATATTAGACTAAAAGGCTGAAGAATGCTCTTTTTAGAGATGTGTTAGTGAGTTTAACTAATTGCAATTTATTTTTGGTATGTGTGTTTGAATATTGTTAGTAATATTACATGATGCAATTGATGATCATTTTCCACCATGAGACATTGACTTTGAAAAGGCAGCTTTTACTCAACTTTCTCTACATTTATCTATTTTTTTTCCTTCAGTCAAACCTCTTTAGATAAAAGTTATTAGAAAATTTACACAGAGTACATCTCCATACACATTTTATTGATCACATTGTATTAATTCTTTACACATTCAAATTTTAAAGAGTTGTTTATAATTTTCGTGAATGGAGGGTAGGAAATAATAGTTATTTAATTTTAAATGCCAGTAATATCTAGCTGAGCCTCAAGTTTCAAACTGTAAAAAATACCCTATTAACATGAAATTAAATAATAAGGAGGTGGAGAGGATTTAGAGTGAATTGGGAGAGGGAAAGAATGTGATCAAAATATATTATGAGTGGAAGATTTAGAAACATGATTACAATAAGTAAGCAATATACAAGAAAAATATTCTTTTATCAGTATGCTCTCAATGCATGATCTGGACCATGGCACAAGGATTTTTTAAGACTTTTTTAAAATTTGGATTTAGCAGACTTCTCAGAACTTGTTGAATGGTTAGACTTATTTTTAATAAATTATCTTTGTACTACTTTCACAGCTATTTGTGGTTTTCTTTTCAGGAAAATATGAATAGAATAAATTAATTATTTTCAATAATAATGAAAAGGATTAACTTTCAACATTGTCATTTATATATAGAAGAAAACTGTGGAAAGAGAGACTTTTCAGCTACATTTAATACTAAAACTCATAAGTGTTTTTGAAAATAAGAAAAGAAAATCTGATTTGTAATGAAGAAAAAATGAATTGGAAGAATAAGTTTCACAGAAATGTTAGAAAAGTAATCAGTAATACTTCATGAAAGTTTAAGTTATTTACCAACAGACTGTAAATTCATTTAAAATGAATTATGTATACTTCATTTAAAATGAATGAATTCTCAAATTTGACAGTATATTCAGAGTAGTAATAATTTATTAAGGGTATTATTCATTTCAGGGTTCAAAGGCTTGTATATTTTATTTCATTTAATTATTCTAACACATTTGTAAAACTTTTATTCTGATTCTCAAATGGAGAATCAGATTTGATGATTTTTCATTAATTTATACAAATGTCAAATGTCAGATATCAAGACATTACTTTACAATTAAAGAATATTTCTTCAAAAGAGCACTAAATGGCCGGTCAAATCCAGAGTGAGAACTGTGGAGACAAATGAATATTTGCTTTAAACCAACAGAAAATATATAAATTGACATAGGCAGCCATGCCACATTTCAATAAATCGGTAAATCTTAAATTTTACAAAGTTGAGCTCTGAACTGATGTTTAACTTTCCGCGACTTCCACTTCCCTCTTCATGATCAACTTACCTGTGATTATATACAGCTCAGAACAGCTAGAAGAGGTGATACAGTGTCCATTGTTATTTCTTTAAAAACTTCCTTCCCCAGGAAACACGTTTGAGACTCATTGTAAATGTTTTCATCCGTATTTTCTCATTTCATCCAAAGTTTATTCCTTTGATTCCTGAGAGATAAGACAGAGTGAAGGAGGAAATGGAAACAGTTTCAGGAGATGTTATAAAATACTCATGGTTTGTTAATATATTTTATGTTGCATGGAGTACGTAAAGTTTTATCCATTCACTCTGCAGCTGGCTCAAGGGAGCAATTCAGTGAGTAAAAATTGCCAGCAGAGGAATGGACACAAAACACTAGGGAATATCAACCATAATTGTATTAGTATCAAAACTGGAAAAAAAAGTTTGAGGACACTGTCCAGTGAAACAGTAAAATCACTCAGAAAGAAGAAAATTATGCTGATTTTTTCATTAAGTTTAAAATCTCCCTACCTTAAATTTTTGGCTACATTAAAACACCTTACACTTTATGCTCCTTTTATCTGTTCACTGCATTTCTCAATGACAATGAATTAATGTTATAATATGTGTGTCAAATATATTAGGATCATCTTCCAAAAGTAGGCCATAAATATACTGTCATGCCAATGTTGGATTGTTATTAAGATGCAATAATATTGTGCAAGACTTTAGCAAATGCTGTCCAAAATATTAAAGTAGAGCACGAATGGGGGTTTTGATTGTTTATTTTGCTTGCTTTTTATTTAATTTTAAAATATTTCTTTTAGTGCTTGAGATTATAATATAATTACATGATTTGACCCCTTTGCCTTCTTCTCTCCAAACCTAAACATATACCCCTGCTTAACTCTCTTTCAAACTTATAGACTCTTTTTTCATTATTATCATAAACATATGTACAGGAATATATACATATATATATATATATATGTACATAAACACAATCTGTGAAGTCTGTATAACATCATTTGCATGTTTTCATAGATGATTATTTAGTCATGGATAACAGTTTGTATGCTCTTCCCTAGGGAAGACTATTTCTCAAACTCTTTTGAATGTTATTTATTTTGTTTTACTTTTTCATACTTTAATTTCAAAACAATGTTTTATGCAATACAGTCTAATTATGGTTTCCATTTTCCAAACTCTTCTCAAATCCTCTCCACATCCTCACACACCCAACTCCAAGCCATCTTTCTTTCTCTTGCTTGCTTTAAAAATCAGGTTATCATATTATCCACAATTGATCAGTGATATAGTCAAGTTTCTCAACTTTCCTGAGAATTGGTTACTTACAAAGAGGAGATAGTAATCGTGATTTTCATGTAGTTGTAAATGTTAAATGTGACAGAATATAGGTCAGATATATTTCAAAATGACATTTTATAAGTGTTTTATAGAATAATATTATTTGCTATATTTATTCTTTAAATATTTCTCAAGATTTATTTTATGTTCATGAATACTCTGCCTACAGGTATATATATGTGTACCATGTGTTCATGGAAGTCAGAAAAAGGAGGTGGTTCTCCTGGGCACTGGCAATTGAACTCAGGTCCCCTGAAAAAGTAACCAGTGCTCCTAACCAATATACAGACTTGCCATACACATGTCAGTAGTGCAGCATAATACATACTTTTTTTTTTTTTTAGAATTTGGCATATTTTAAACAGATTTCCAGGTAAAATAGTAGTGGTGGGTACCTAAATATTGATTTGATTAGTGATTGTTTTAATACAATGGTCCCATACATGATCACGGTTAAACTAAACGGGACACCAACTAAACATTATAAATCTTGAAAACAGACTGGTAGTGATGATGTATATTGATAAGGAAGGACAGATATAAAAGAGAGAAGCATAGGGTGTAATCAGATTGTGCTATATACAGTTGTGAGATTATGAAATAACAAAACTAATAAAACACTAAAATGGAGATTAATGGGTCAGGTAGCTGGCCCAGTGTGTAAAAGCATTAATGATGCCACACTGGCAATCTTAATTTTGATCCCTGGGATGCACAACAAAAGCTGGATCTGGTGCTATATAGCAATGATCCCAGCATGCCTTCCATAATATTGAAGGCAAAGAGAAGAGTAGGAAACACAGAAAAGAAACAAAATAGACACTTCCACAGGTGTCGAAGGCAAGAATTGACTCCTGAAAATTGTACTCTGACCTCGATGTGTGTATACTGGACAGTAACAATAATAACACATGCATACACACATAAAGATGGAAAATATAGAAACAAGATCTAGGATTTCAGCAAATCTAGGAGATAAAACTAGTATGGAACTCAAACTGTTAGTAGTAAATATTTGTACATTCATTAAGTGAAGAATCAGTTGGGTAATGTACATAACTTGAAAATAATGATTATCACAGATATTTAATATAGTTCATGTAAAAACTGTTTCATTTGTGACACAGAAGAGAAAATTTGTGTTTATTAAGGCAGTAATATCTCTGTAAATCAGAATATAAAATATTTTTATTAAAAAAAAATCAGAGCTCTTGGTCTCTTGTTTCTCTCGTGCTCTTTCTCTGCTTCCCTTCCCCACTCTCTCCACATTCCCTTACACCCACACCTCCTGCACATGCTCATAGCCAGCTACTATTCCTCTACTTTTCTATTTCTCTATTCCCCCTCTCTCTCTCTGTCTTTCTCTGCCTCTACTACCCTCTTAACTCCCCTCACATGCCCTGAATAAACTCTATTCTATACTAAAAAATAAAAAAGATAAATCAGCAAAGTAATTCTATAGTAACTAGTTTTTCATTCAGAATTTTATTCATGCTTTAATTTTTAATTTTTTTTAAAATTTGGTATTATAACATAAAGCCACTTCTCTCTTTTGTTTCCTGCCTTCAAACCTCCCATAAATCCTCTCCATTCTCCTTCAAACTAATGGCTTCTTTTTTTATTAACTGTTAGTTTGTGTGTGTGTGTGTGTGTGTGTGTGTGTGTGTGTGTGTGTGTGTGTGTGTGTTTATTTCTAAATATAAGTTTTTAAGTCCACAGCATGTCACTTTATGAAATTTTTAGGGCTAACAATTTGCCACAGATTTTTTAACCAGACTGAAAGGTATGGTCAATCTGTGATCCAAGCTACTTTGAAAAATGAGGTGCAAGAAATAGCGACTCAGACAAGCCTGGGCCACAAAGAGCAAGCACAAGAGTTACTTGGTGGGAGAACACTGGGATAGAATTTATAAGATCAGTAAAACATATAAAGGATTTAAATTTTCATTAAATTTTATTGAATATTTACAATGGTATCTCTTCATATAAACACATATTCTTTTTCATTTGTTTCTGTAAAAAACTACATTATGAACCAAGTCTTTGAAAGCTTGTTTTACTTGCTGGTTCCTCAAGGTATAAATGAAAGGGTTCAACATGGGAGCGATTGAAGTGCTGAGAATAGCTACCGTTTTGGTGAGCGACGCTCTTTCATTTGCTGAAGGCTTCACATAGATAAATATACAACTTCCATAAGACATGGAGATGACAATCATGTGAGACGAACAGGTAGAGAAAGCCTTTTTCCTCTGACTGGCTGATGGAATTCTTAAAATAGTCCTGAAAATGTACATGTAAGATAAAATCACCAACGCCAACGTGAACAGCAGAGTAACCAGAGCAACATAGAAACCAATCACTTCTAGGAGCCAAGTATCTGAGCAAGAGAGTTGCAAAAGGGGAAATAGTCACAGCAGAAGTGATCAATGATATTGGAAGCACAGAAGTCCAGTTTTAGGAGCAGCATAAGTGGTGGGAAGATGGTCAGGAATCCTGCCAGCCATGAGATGAGGACAAGGAGGGTGCAGACTTTCTGATTCATGATGAGGGTGTAGTGCAATGCTTGCAGATGGCAACATAGCGATCATAAGACATACGGTTAGAAGAAAGAACTCTGTCACCCCCATGAAGATGAAGAAAAACAACTGAGCCAAACAATTACTATAGGAAATGGTCTTGACTTGAGTAATTATTGATGCCAAAAATCGGGGAATGGAAACACTAGTGAACATAATTTCTAAGAAGGAGAAATTACGAAGGAAGTAATACATAGGTGTCTTTAAGTGAGAGTCCAGCAATGTGAGGATGATGATGGCTAGGTTACCAATGATGCTTACTATGTAAGTTATTAATAAAAAGGTGAAAATTACTACCTGAAGCTCTCTGTTGCCTGATATTCCCAAGAGCACAAACTCTGTAATTATAGTGTAGTTTTTCATACTTATTTTCTAATAAAATATATTGATGTAAAAGAGATCCAAGGGTTTATTTAATGGGGTGGAAATGAAATTTTTATATTTGATATTACCATCTCCAACAAAACAATGCAACAACTTGCATTCCCTGTAAGAATTACTATATGTCATATTTCATCTAACATTTTGATAATCAGTATTGTCTTCCTTTATAAATGCATATGGATGTCATAAATTAATCATCAAGAAATGCAGGTCAAAGCCAACACTTGTTCATTACTATTGAAATAGAGACCAGAAACCATTTTATATAGAAAAGGGAAATATACTTATGGATTAGTGTTTAAAATTTCTTTATTAATGTTTTATATGAAACTTTTGCTCATACTCAAAATTTCTACATAAGTAATACAACATGGAAAGACAGATTGCTCCACAGTAATTATTAACTTTACCTGTAATTTGAATTCTGCCATGAAATAACTGCCTGAAAAGCACATTTATTAATTTCCAGTTTCTGACACTGTCTGCTTTTATAACTGAAACATCTAATATTTAAAGTCAATTCTGATGCTGCTTGAAACTTACAGGACTTGTGGATAAAAACCAATGAACAAATATACAATGCATAATATTCTAAAAATTTTCATTCTTACAAAAATTAGTTTCATGTATAACTACAAGTACCTGTGTGTTTGCAACCATAGAGATGTAGGATTATCATTTTGTTGGTTATGATAAGAGTAGTATTAATCAGATATCTAGAAGATAGAAATATAATAAATGATACATTTATGTATAATAAATGATAAATTTATATGATTATTATATTAAATAGTTTAATTAAAAATTTACTTTTTAATACTTGCTTAATGTTTTCAACCTTACTTTTTTTGAGAACTAAAAGGAACTCTATTGAAGTTTTGTTCTTTTATGTGAAAATACAGCATTACTTTTCTCCTTGAAAACTATCTATTCAGATTAAATTTTAAAAAATTGTTAGATTTAATTTATCGAATGTATAAAGTGAAGGTGACATGCCTTCTATCTGTCCTGTTTAATACTAATAACCATTAAACAACATAATATCTGAGTCATAAGTTCTCCATTATTGTGTGATAGGCTGTCTGTCATAACAGGACACGCTCATCTTGGCAAGAGATAATTATTAAAACTTACGATGGACATTTCACCTCTTCTATATAATGTTTTTGATAGTACTGTACTTTTTCTCAGTATGCATATTGTCATTAATTTATCAATAAACCTACAAGTCAAAAGACAACTTATTATTTGAGAAATTGTTGAACTTATTAAATGTGCTTCTACTAAGAATAAATGTTAAAAAAGTATTTGGAGGAGTACAGCATTCTTTTTTATTAATAGGATTTTAAATAACAAACAATATAAATTTATTTAACACAGAACATTCTTTTCTTATGTTGTTTAACTGTACATTAGAAATGTATACCAATTAAAAATGCAATTTTAAATTTTCTTAATATATTAAATATATGTTATGATTTTCTCGATAATAGATTTTGGCATTCAGTTTTCTGGCATTCATGTATATATATATGAATATTGGGAGAGTCTTACTATGTACCTCTGACTGGCTGGAACTCACTATATAGACTGGACTGGCCTTGAATTTATAGACATATGCCTGCATCTCTTTATAATATTGTTACTCCTTCCATATGAACAGAAATATGGCTAGGAACTGCACTATAAAATGTTCTGTCTTGAATCACAATAATTTTTTAATTACCAGGGAAACTTGTATGGTGAAACATTTTAACGTTCTCTGCAGAAAGTAAAGCATGAATATTACATAATGATAAGACAACTTTACCTTCTGTGATCATTATAAATCCCTGAGAGAATAGCTTGAAGAAAGGAAGGAAGCAAGCAGAGGTTAATTCAGGAGATGTGATGCAGTCATGACATATCTGTTTGGAAATCACAGCAATATAGAAAGATAAAAACATTGTAAGCCAATGAGCTGATGCAATAAACTTACTTTTCCTTCAGCCAAACTTAATTTTCTTAATAAACACATGGACTCTACACTCGGGACATAATTTATTCTTAATTATCTGGGGATTTGGTTAAAACTGAGTGAACTATTCAGCAAAGTATGCTTTGTTGAGAGTAGTATCTTAATTTTATTCATCTGTCCATCTCAAGGGCACAGAAAAGATAAATAATTAAATGAAAGCATTTTGGTATTTTTATATATCAGCAAACTTTATTTGCTTCTGATGAGTGTATAACATGTTGTATCCATTATGGAAATAAATATGGAGCTTTCTCAAAAAACTAAAATTAAAACTTGTGCATGACCCATTCATGGGCACATGCCCAAAGAACTCTAAATACTACCACAGAGGTACTTGAGCATGCATGTTACTTTTGCTCAATCAAATACCAAGAAAATGGAACCAGCTTAGTTGTTCAACAACAGATAAATGTGTGGTCCATTCATAAAATGAAATTTTATCTAACCATAAATAAAATAGTAAAACTTGTAGCAAAATAAGTTGATCTGAAAATTACAAATATTGACTAAAGTAAGTTAGGCTCAGAAAATAAGCAAAAATTGAATGCTCTCAGGCATATCTATTTTAATTTTTATATATGTGCAGATGTCTAGGGCAATGTATATGCATATGTATATTCATATGAGGTTGTGTTTATGAGTCTAGGCCATATAACTAGAAGCTAGAAAAAAAAAGGCTTTTAAAACACAGAAGATGTAAGACTATATATGACATAAAAGGAAGAGGTCTAGTTGGGAAGGAAGGGTACTGGTTGGAGTTGGTTGGGAGAGAAGTAGGAAGGAAGAAAAAATGCAAATTATGCATGAAAATACCATAATGAAATAATTACTGACATTCTAATTTCAAAACTAAAACATCAAATAGAATATTTTAATTAAAAAATAAAATTAAACTAACACATATTTATAAAAGTGAATTCATAATAGTTATAGTAGCATAAAGGGCATATAGAATGGATTTTTATAGCTCCACTGGACTCCTATTTTCTTTACATTTTAAATTAG
The DNA here is from genome assembly GCA_021653895.1 of Mastomys natalensis. Classification (NCBI taxonomy): domain Eukaryota; kingdom Metazoa; phylum Chordata; class Mammalia; order Rodentia; family Muridae; genus Mastomys; species Mastomys natalensis. Next base: position 32,812 of record JAJTUV010003360.1, on the reverse strand, counting down.
CCAATGTAATGCTCCATAATGTAGCCTTTGTTAAACTTTGTCTATAATTTTACTAAAAGAAATACGTATATATACTTACATACCAAATTTTATTAAATAAATCTAATCTCTATCACTATCATTTCTCTCTCTCTCTCTCTCTCTCTCTCTCTCTCTCTCTCTCTCTTCTCTCTTGTTGTTGTGTGTGATGTCACACATCTCACACCACATAATAATATATATGGCAGAAGACACAGTAAGAGTTTAACATATTGTGTGTTTTATAATTTCTGTCTGCCCCTGTAAGTGCTGCAGGTGTGGCCGCTGTGTTACATGGAGATAACAGAGAGGAGAAAGTTATTTCTACATCCAGTGTTCTGATCTATGAACATCGAATGATTAATAGTCTAACATTCCCTGAAAAAAAGCAAGCCTGGAGAACTACTAGGCTGCACCAGGGGACTTGGACAGGGAGTTGAGATGACCACCAGTTTGGTGCCAGGAAGGCCTCGACAGCTTCCAGGACAAGGATCAACCTGGATGCGAGAAGAACCAGATTTGAGACTATAAGCCCCGGTGTCTGTGAATCCTCTGTGAAGACAGAGGACCTTGCATGTGGTCATTGGCAAGGCCCAGGTGAAGAGCGAGCCTGAGATGATCATCAGAATGGCACCATGGGGCCGGACAGGGAGCCAGCTTAGACGGACCACTAGTTGGTCATTATGAAAGCCGAGATGGCCCTTGCCAGGCTCCATAATGCATGAGCAGTACATAGCCCTTCTGAGACCTCTCCTGAGTAACCCCAGACACTGAGAGACCCCAGGGACCACTAACAGGAGCAAGTAAGTAATGAGAAATGGAACGGAAACAGAAGGATGTAGCTCTATAAAGATTGGCAGAACTGGAGACTTGAGAGTAGTGAGGAGCACCCTGATGTGAGCAGCTAGTTATGCCACCTGGGACCACGGTAGGGTCCTGGCCTGTGCTGCCACATCTGGGTCCTTGGCCCTGAAGCAGTAGTGATCTGTTACCACCAAGGGTCAGGCAGATGGTCTGAGCTGCCACCTGGGGACATGTTGATGTTTGAGGTATATGCAGAACTGGCCACAACTGTTACCTGGGCATTGTGAGAAAACTGGCCTTGTCTCCATCGAGGCAGTGGTGTGATGAGGAAGAGATAACTTCCTGCCCTCTTGCCCATTGCCACCTATGACAGGAAGAAGAGCTAGCCCCTGGGTATCAGAGAAGGAGAGCTGACCCTACCCCTCACCTGGTGTAGCACTGTGGGGAGCAGGACCTGCACCTCACCTGGGAATCACAATACAGTTGGCTTTCAATGTGGGGGTTGTAGGTGAGTTAGCCTATATCCATGAGTATGGGAGAGCTGTCTACTGCCTCTTGTCTGCTATGTGGTGGCATTGGTGAGGGAGAAATTCCTTCCCCTCTTTTTGATGTCACCACCAAAGGCTGGCTGGAGAGTTTGCCTAACTGGGTCATGGGTCTCCTTAAGTGGGAGAGCATGCTCTGAACTTATATGGGTAGTACAATAGAATTGACCCTGATGGCTAGATTGTGAGTAGGTTGGCCAGAGAGTATAAGTGTACAAGAGCTGGTCCTGCCTATTGTTTGCTGGACAGTGGCATTCCTCTGCCTCTTCTTTTGACATCTATAGCAGGCAGGAGAGGTAGACCCTGCTTCATAAGAGTGGGAGAACTGGCCATGTCCCTCACCATCTGCAGTACTTGGGAGAATTGGCACTGTCCCTTGCTTCTGCAGTGTGGTAAAGCTGACTCTGATGGTAAAGTTGTGAGTGAGCTGTCCTGAAGGTATGAGAGTGGCAGAGCCATTGGGCTGATCAGATTAGATACCTCTCAGGACCAGATCCAGGGCTTTGAATTGGCCCAACCCAACATCTACTCTATATGTAATCTGTTGAGGTGCATAAGAAGCTAATGCTACAGATCTAAAACTTCAGGATCTCTGTGACACAAGGCACACAACAGAGTGTCTGAGAGAAGTCCCACTGAGATTCCAGCATTGATAGAATAGTAGAAGCCAGGGACCTCATACCAGACCAACCAGTCAAGGCAATTAACATTTGAAAGCAAAGATGTCTAGGCATGAGTTATACTGTGGGACACACTGTGACACACTACACCGTCACAATGAGATATTTTTTCTCTAATTTTGGGGGGCAGGTTTCAAGGTTGGACTGTAGGTGTAAGAGGAGAGGAAGATGAGTGGGATTGAGTACACGATATTATGTTCACAAAGAACTTCTAAAAACTTATAAAAAGTTTTTTGAAAGTGACATCTGGGCATAGAAACTCAGAAGCAGTAATTTTTTAGAGTCATGGTTTGAATATCAAAAGTCCCTCAAAAGAAAACTATTTTCCAAAAAGAAATATTGAATGTATTTTATTATTTATTTCCTTTCTTCATCAATTGCTTGTCTTATTTAATATTAAGTATTATTCTGGACATTAATAAGAAACTTTTAATTGTATCTCTTATTACACAAATAATGGGTTTCACCATGGAAATTTCATGTGTTTGTGTGTATGTGTGTGTGTGTGTGTGTGTGTGTGTGTGTGGTGTGTGATTATTCTTGAATCTCATTCATATCGCTCCAATTTTCATTTCATTCCCTCATTATCCTCTAGTCCCCTTCTAACTACCATTTTCCAAGAGAGTCTTCCTTCAGCTTGCATGTCCCATGTTCCATGGTTCTTCCTTTCTGTTCTAGTTCACATTTTCTTTTAAAAATGAAAAATATGTATAAAAGTAGATGTGTGGGTGGCCTTTAAGTCAAGAAGTCCTCTTAGTTTCAGTTACAGCAGGGCAACTGCAGTATACTCATGGCTAGTAAATGATTTTTTTAAAATCAATCCATATTTGGACAACAGTTTATTTTAACCAGACTACTCCACCAGGTATAGAAACAGATAGTTTGTATGAGTAGAAGACCATCAGCATTTACAATGTGTAGAGTCCTAGCCTGAAAATCCTGTGTATAGGATGTTTTGTGTAATTATTTTCACATTTGCAAAACCATAGTATACACAAAATGCACTGCGTTCTTTCAACAAAAGATGAGATACCATGCAAATACCTGTCACTAGAATCTTGGATGCATGAACTATGTTTAGTATGCAATGCATATAGTGCATATATTCAAGAATAGTAACACATGCACACATTAACACACACACACAAATACATAATGTTATACATACTAGATAATATTAGTAATATAATAATAATTACTAGATATAGATAATTAATAGAAATTAGTAGATATAATAGATAATAAATATATTTATATATATTCATGTTGGTAGCAGCTTTTACATTCTAGGAACTGCAACACCATTTTTACCATTTTTTGTTTTGTTTTATTGTTTTTTCTATTTCATTTATTTTGTTGTACACACATATATGCATATATGTATATATTTATTGAGAGATGAGAAGAGATGAGATTGAGAGACAACAATCAGACAGACAGACAGACAGACAGACTTTATAGAACTATTGATGCCTAGATCCTCCTCTATTCTAATTTGGAGTCTTTTATGTATCATTATGTGTATGGATTTATTTGATTTTTTTCTAGTTCTGCAAAGAATGTCACTTGGATTATGAGGCAGATTGTGTTGATCAGTAGACTACTTTTGACAATATAACTATCATATAATACAACATCAGTTCTAATCATCTATGATCATTGAAATTCCATTTCAAGTTATTTCTTTCATATCTTGATCTTGTTTACATTATGCATATCCTTGTTGTCTTCTTTCATTGTATTTTCCTAATAATCTTTAATAGCCAATTGTCTTACCTCTGTAAACACAGTTACAATGGTTAATCTTTTGACTCTACCCCATAAAAAGGCCATCCTACTAGGAGCTTGGAAGAGAGTTAGGCTATGATGTCACACGTTTGATTGTAAAATAGTGGTGGTGCCAGCAACATTGTTCAGTAAGTAGAGCCAATGGTGTGACAGCCTGATGACTTGAGTTCAGTCTCTAAATCTCACAGGTAGCAAGAGAAAATTAAGATCCAACACTTGTCCTCTGACCTCCACATGTGTACTTTAGAGGCACTCACCTTTAGATCTCCCTCCCACACACCTACACCAAAGCGAACTAAGCGAAATAAAGAAAGCAATAAAACAAAATGGTAAAAATAGTGTTACATTTGCTAGAATGTGGAAGCTGTTACCATACCAGTACAGGTTAGCTCTTTTAGGATGTTGACATTTTTCCACCAAAACCTGTTCCGAGAGCCATGGTCCAGAATTTCTCACTTTTGTGACAATAGGGACAGACAATGAAAAAATATTAGAAACTATGGCTTTGTAGACATAAATATCAAGAGGAAGAGCTAATGTGGTCATGCCTAATCTGTATAACTAGACGCTGTATTATGAACATCAGAACGAAAAGAAGCAAGGAAAGCAAAGCTTCAGCCAAGACACATTTAAGCCTCACATACACCATCTGAGATCTCCAGGTTACATTTGTGGAGAATAGTTCATCCATGAAAGAGACATAATGAGAGATGCTTCTGAGGCCACTGGGGTCCTTAGAAGCCCAGTTTCGGGCAAACCAAGCATGTGCAGTTGTTTACCATTCATTCATCTTTAGATTTTGTTTGGGATGGAACAACAAAGTGCCAGTTGTTGGATTAGGAAGGAAGAACAGTGAACCAAAGAGTGCCCAAAGGACTATAGTTGATATCACAGCAACTGCAACTGAGCAAGACAATGGCTAATATGGAGTGAACGCATCCAGTATCCTATGGATTATTATATAATATAATATGCTGTTGGAGTTATCTGGTAGAAGTTTTGCAGAGAAATGATAGAAAGTGAAATATCATCCTGAGTGAGTTAACTCAGTCCCAAAAGGACATGCACAGTATGTACTCACTTATAAGTGGATAGTAGTCACTGAAAGATTGAGCCATATAAAATAGCAAGGGTAGGAAATAGCAAGGGTAAGAAATTGGCTAACAAAAAGTGCAAGGGTTAGGAACAACTTCAGAATTCTGAGAGCTTAATGGATGTTGCAGCTTATTTGTTAACTTGACATAATCTAGAATCAAGTGCACAGATTTTTGGATGATTATTTTGATTACATTACCCAAGGTGGAAATATTTACCATGAATATTTGTGGCATTGTTTTATGGATGTGAATGAAGACTATGAAATTGGCACTAGCAAGCATTCATTAATTTGTTGCTTTCTACTCTCGATCCTAGATATAATATGGCTGACTGTTTCTCCTTCCTGCTGTCTTGACTTGCTTGCCATTATGGATTGTGACCTGTAAGTAAGAGACAATTGAGAGACAAACTCCTCCCTCCTCCCCCCACTTAAAAATTTTTTTTTTGCTTATGTTGTTTTGTCAGGTATTTTACCACCAAATAAAACTAGGACATCTGTGTAAGGCACAGATGATGTGCACTAGGATAGCTGTGTAAGACACAGATGATGCACACTAAGGTGTTTTAGGAGATTCTATGACAGCCTGTAAATATTAAAGCATCATTTAAAGTATGAGTGAAGATGTCCTATAAGGGTGGGGAAAGACACTCCAGGAAGTCACATCCTAGTTAAATGAGCATCCCAATGCTAGAAGTAGGTTGTCCCCTATGAGTTGTTGGTGATGGGGTCCCTCATGAATCCCTGATGTGATAAAGGCTAGTGTCATTACTATTGGTTGTATGTTAGAACTAAATTGTAAGTTCTATTGCTCAAGACAAGCAAAGCACAGTTTGGTTGTAGAAAGTGAAGAAATCAAGCTGGACAGGCCCAGATAAAATTCCCTCTCTGTTGATATCTTTCATAATGATAGAAGGAACCATGCAAGTTGTTAGGAAAAATGATAACCCACATTTCTACTCAGCTATTTATCTTGTATGCTCTATTGTAGAAGTGCCAAGCAAGGAATACTAGCTATAGCCGTAGTGGCATGGACTATTATGTATACAATCAAACTTTTATTGGGTTTAGTAATCACTCAAAGAGGTAGGCAGGGCATGCTTTAAAACTGGTATTATGAGCTCAGACAAAATCTCATGGCAGATGAAGTCATAAGCACCAGAGAGAAAAACTGCTATTGGTTGGCTAAACTTATGCAATGTATCTATCAAACTGCTTTCTGAATATTTATGGTTTTGCCCATAGATTATTGCTTCACTTAACCTTGGTGTTGGAATTGTAGATATCCACAAAGAAATAAGTTATTGTAGACTTGATTTATAGCACAAACAAAAATCAGCTTTAAGAGAATTATATAAATATAATATATAATACTTGATAATTTTAAAATCTTGGAAGAAAACTTGGAGGTCAACTTTACATGGCCTTTTACATATAAAAATTTCTTTCAATTTCTGTGTATAGGTGTTTTGTCTGTATGTGTTCTGTTTACCACATGTGAGCTGTGCTTGTGGAGACCAGAAGAAGGTGTTGTACTTCCTGGGACTTGAGTTGCATGCTGTTGTGATGTCATATGGGTGTTAGGATTCAAATCCAGGTCATGTGGAAGAAAGCCAGTATCCTACTGCCATCGTTCTAGTCCTAATGACATAGTTCTTAGTGATGGTTTGAAAGATATGATACCAAAGACACAAGAACAAAAATTACACCAAAGTAAAAGCAAAACAAAACAAAATAAAACCAACCCAACAGACTTAAAAGACAGTACATAGAAGCATAGCTTATAAAACATAAAACCCAACAGGGGGCTACTTTTGGAAATGCATAGCAGCTACAGTGAACTGTTGATGGCTCTGAAAAGCATTTTCTTGACTTTTCTAAGTCATTTATGACACTCCTCTGGGATGCTTTTCCTAAAGTTCTGATAGATCTTGGCATCTCTTATTACATTAATGAGTACGTTGTAGCAGTGATCCCTAGAGAAGAGTTTGCTGTGAATTCAGTAGATCCCCTGAGTTAATTGGAAGTGAGAAGCAGTGGAACTAGAGCAGTTATAAGTGCACAGCTGGCTATGAGGCATCTCTTTGATCTAAGAGTTGTGTACATTTCAGCAATGTGTTCATATTCTTCATATTACTCCTGATGTTTTACTTCATCTTTAAGAATGACATCCAATTGGAGGATTGGAATGACAGCGATCTCAACACTAAGAGCTAAAGTTTACAAATTTCAGCCTGTCAAATGGCACCCATTAAAATTATCATCAGAATCTCACTATTCTATAGTAAATGTGAGTTTGAAGGAATGTGGAAATTATGGAAGAATATTACTTATTGTGCCTTTTCTGACAAAAAACATTAGAAATGAATATTTTAAAGAATAAAAATGATCATGTAAACAATTGAAATATTTACTTTAAAAACGAAAGGTTAAAGTATGCAAAAAAGAGAGTCCATGCTGATTTTACATTATTTTTGTAATGTGAAACATCATAATGTGAAATGTTCATGCTAATTTTAAATTAATTTTATAATGTGAAACTAAGGCAAATGCATAGTAAATCCAATTAAGGCAATTGTGACTGTAGTATGAATTTTTATATTTCATAAAATGTTCTAAGTTGTAGATATTTAGAGATTATGTTTAACAAATTAACTAATGTATTTTATACTATTATACCTATAATTGTTTTTCTTTAACTGTTTTTAAAAGTAGTGTGTGGAGATGCTGTGATAAACAATTTTTGTGATTTGGTGATACCATAATTCTAAGTCTACTGAACCTACATCATTCAGAAATGACTAATATCTACTCATCTTTTCAAATATGAGCATTATGGATAACAGGAAAATAGTAATTATGTTCACTTGAAAAAAGCTTGTAAGTACTTAGCAACTAAAACCTGATTTTAAACTTAAATCTTAAAAAGTCAATCTTGGAGTTATTCACAAATACTGATTTTTGTAAAATTCTATTCTGTTTGTAGCATTGTTCTTCCCCCAAATACCATATGGAAAGGAAAAGTATATTAATAAGATAAATGAAAAAGGAATAAATATAGGAAAGAAGGTTGCTAGTAAGCTCATTTAAAGGGAAGAGAGCACCAGCTGGTTACTCAACAGCAAACTGCCAGCCCTGAAACCGTCCACAAGTAACACTATGCCGACTGAACAGGCTGTACTTACAGAGTTAGGAATACACATGTACACGTGTATTCACGAAAAACACTACCTATGAACTTGACAGGGAGCAAGGGTGCAAGGCACATGGTAAATTTAGAGGAAAGGTGAGAGGAAGTACTGCTATTAAACTATAATTTCAAAATAAAAGTGTTTTTATCCACAAATAAGCAAGAACCAGTGGCACAGGTCTGTAATTCAGATTACTTCAGGGCCAAGGGTTAGGGGATCAGAGGCTTATGGCCTGCTTGATAGTAGAGGCCATTTGGAAGTGAATGTGTTAATTAGCATTCATGCAAATTAAAGAAAAATATGGTTTTTAAGGGGGGTATGGGGATTATCTGAAGAATATTAAGAAAAAAACAGATTAGGACAAGTTTATAATTAACCTATGGCATACAGTTATATGTCACCTGAAAATTCAAGCTAGAAAATACTTGAAAATTAATTTTATGACATATACCCCTTTCTGCTTTAGTGAAGGTATATAAATTCTAATGCACATATAATATTTATTTGTTTTTAGTTTCCTATGTTTCTTTGCTAAGGCTCACAAATGAGGATGAAAAATCAGTCAATGGACCTTGACTTCATTCTTTTGGGATTGACAGATGACCCACGACTGCAAATTGTGGTTTTCCTGTTTCTCTTTCTCAATTACACGATGAGCCTGGTGGGGAACTTAATCATTGTGCTCCTCACCCTGCTGGACCCTCGCCTCAAAACTCCAATGTATTTCTTTCTCCGTAATTTCTCCGTTCTGGAAATCATGTTCACAACAGTGTGTATTCCCAGGTTCTTGACAACCATTGTGACTGGAGACAAAACTATTTCCTATAATAATTGTGCATCTCAGTTGTTTTTCTATCTTTTGCTGGGAGTCACAGAATTTTATCTCCTGGCTGCCATGTCCTATGACCGCTATGTAGCCATCTGCAGACCACTGCACTACCCATCATCATGAACAGCAAAGTGTGCCACCAACTCGTCCTCAGCTCCTGGGTGACTGGGTTCTAGATCATCTTTCCCCCATTGGCCATGGGTCTGAAGCTGGATTTCTGTGGTCCCAGGATAATTGATCATTTTATGTGCGAAACTTCTCCTATTTTACAGATCTCCTGCACAGACACTCATGTCCTAGAAATGATGTCCTTTGTCTTAGCAGTGGTGACACTTGCAGTCACACTGGTGCTAGTGAGTCTCTCTTACTCTTTCATCATGAAGACTATTATGAATTTCCCTTCTGCACAGCAAAGAACCAAGGCCTTCTCCACCTGCACTTCCCACATGATTGTTGTCTCCATTACGTATGGAAGTTGCATCTTCATGTATATCAAACCATCTGCAAGGGAGAGAGTGACTGTGTCTAAAGGTGTCGCTTTGCTGTATACTTCAATAGCCCCTCTCCTGAACCCCTTCATTTATACACTAAGAAACCATCAGGTTTAAGAAGTCTTCTGGGATGTATTACAAAAGGCTTTGGGCTTTTTAAGAAGCAAAGTTTAAAACTGTGTTATAAACTGCAACCATACATTAAAAGTGAAACCTTAGTTCATCTATTTTTATTGTTTTCCTATCTCATCAGTTATTTTATATACAGAATTTTTTTTTCTGAAGAACACTGTGACTCTGTTCCACCTTACACTTTCTTTTTCCATGAAAGGTTGCACTCTGCAATAACTAATTTCCTCCAATCCCTTTCTAAAAGTACTTTTATGGGTATATGTTATTGTTTATTACACATCCATTTCCAGAAATCATTGCACTTGAATTTGATTTCCAGAAACCATGGTGAGAACTTTCCCAGGAGTTTTCTTCTGACTTCCATACAAGGGTGCACATGCATCACACACTCCACCCTACTCACCTTACCAGACACTCAGTACAGGTTAGACAAGCGTTTCTGCCCTAGCTTCTCCATGTATTACATAGGAGAAATGCAGCCCACAGAGTTATTCAGTAAGTACTCTCTATTTGGACTATAGGCCACTCAATAAAGATAACATCTGAACATCTAAAGATACATGGATGCCTGTCTCACAGTTCCCTAACACTTGATTATGTAAAGGCACACAGATGCCTGTCTTATAGCTCCCTTAATGTTAGGAGATATGGACAGGTCAAAACATGACAGGATCTGTTATTCAGAAAAGAGTATGGACTTGAACCTATCATGTCAATAATGTCCACATATAATTGTAAAAGAATTTGCCTAAAAATTAAAATATTCTTGTTTTGCTTTTAATTGGTTAGTTGTATTGCATATGCTTTTTGGTACAGATATTAAATATCTACATGTGGTGTTAAATAATCAAATCAATATATCTATTATCTCACACTTTTTTCACTTCTTTGTGGCATTCCAAGTTTTCATTTTTAGTTTTTCTTTGTTTAGATGTCTGGGGCATGGTCAATATATGTATATTTTGTGTGTACCTTGTATCTTGAAGGATATTCTATATCTAGTTTTTCTAATTAGAAAGAATTACTTTCTAAAGTACTTTTAGAAAGGAATTGGAGGAAATTTTGTTATTGCAGAGTGCAACCTTTCATGGGAACATAGACTATAAGGTAGAATGGACTTACATTGTTGTTCAGAAAAAAAATCTTGTATATGAAATAACTGCTGAGCTAGGAAAATAATCATAAAAATAGATGAACAAGGTTTCACTTTTAATGTATGATTGCAGTTTATAACACAGTTTTAAACTTTGCTTTTTAAAAAGCCCAAAGTCTTTCACAATATGTCCCAGAAGACTTCTTTCACCTGTTGGTTTATTTAATTTTAGAGAGATTACTCTGGTAAATATAATCATATGTAGTCTGTATTAGAATAGGGGGGAATGACTAGGGTCATGGCTCTAAAGCATTTGTTTATTTTAGGCAGTATTTAAACCATGCTAATACAGATAAAATCAGATCAATAGGAGAAAGGAGTAGAGACTTAATTAAGATTAAAAAGGTGAAGCTATTCAAATGATTGTTACTGAATTAAGTCATTTTCAGTTCTGGAACATTTTGTAAGGCTGGACCATTGAACACTTTGAAGTTGTTCTGGATGTAGAATTTTGAGGAAACAGATACTGAGTCAGTTTGCAAGGCTAGATCATTGGTGTGTCTGGTCCTTTTGCTCTGAAAATACATAAACTTTTAAATTTAACATACATATCTTCATTAACAAATATATGGAATGTACAGTGTGCACAAATCCACTAAAGATGATTCTCTGCTCTTTGTTTGAGCAGCTGAAAGGCATCAAACTTTATAAGTCCATTTGAACTGTATAGCCAAACAGTAGTATAAATTTCTATCTATGCCATATAAAATGATGATATGTAATAATAAGCCCCGAGGACACTATAGTGAAAAAGATTTATTGGCTATGCAGAGATATGTCTCAGCCATTCTCAGAGTTCTTCCAATGTAACGGTATCAGCATTCATGTTATCTATTGTGTTGTTATTAACTTCATTCTTCATGTGTATAGACAAGATTTTTCAGGAGGTCTCCTCCAGTCAAATTTAATCTTTATTAATTTTGAAGGAACACACAGCTTTTCTTCTCCTGTGGAAAAAAAGACAAAACCAATTCCCTAACACAATACATTTCCTGACTTCCATTCTGAGGTGATCACAAATATAGGCTCATTTAATTTAAGTCTGTTCTAAGATCCTAGTGTTTTTTCAGCAGTTATATTGTCTATCTCATTGACATTTAAAAAATGTAAAGTCAATAAAGCATTATTTGATCTCTTTCTGGAAGAATCCATATTTCCATATGTTCTATGGGCATTTCTTTTAAAGTGTAGTTAGATATAAAATGAATTATTGTATTATAAATGTGACCAGTAAATTAATCCAGTAGCTGTATTTCTTTACACTTGCTAGTCCCCAACCACACAGAAAATACAAGATTTATTTCAAGCTTTTACTTCAGTATCTGAGCAGATATTGATTCATTTTAACCTCTAAGCTAATTTGGCTATCTATCATTCCCATACGCATGATACTTGCAGTTTAATATTGTTCTAGCCCTCTCTGCTTCAAGTGTTTCTCATCATGGTGTCTTCTCAGACTCTCTCTTCATGGCTCATCTGATGTTCCTGTGAATGGCAGAAGTTTCTGCCATATTCATTCTTCTGCCCAGCCATTGGGTTATCAGTATTTATTGACAGGACAGAGAATAAATGGTAAAGAATTGTTTTCATAAACTTAAGACAGGAGATTCAAGGCATATGCATTACAATGCTGTGTCTGAATTGAAGCAAGATAGGATCAGAGAGAAGTCAGCATTTGAATTAACACAAGAAACTTTTACACACTGTGCATTACATTACACCTACATTTAGATCTTTTACAATTGTTTGGTCTGTAGGATTGTATGATATATTTGTAACAAGCTTTATGTCATAATGTCTCAAAAAATGTTTCAGTCTACTAGATACATATGTCAAAACATCATCAGCTTCAGTCTACAAAGACATCTTCAAGATAACACCATCTGTAATAAATAGCAATTTCAGAAGCATCCTTTTCAGAACTCACGGCAGAAGCCCATTAAAATCCTGAATAGGAATCCATTGTATGATGTATTAACACATGTACATAATATAAATTTTAATCTCTACAAAATAAAAACACAATCTATTGTATGATATTGCTCCAAAGTGTCATTACCAAATATAACCTGTATTCTTAATTAAAAATATTGATGTTCACCTAGTGATTGATCCTTGACAATATAAATATAATATCTAGTTCAATTATATTGGTTTATAGCTGAAGCCTCTTAGTCTAGCATTTCTATGGACTGCCATCCTGCAATTTTGTCACAAGGCAGCATGTAAACTTTAGATTTAATTTCTCTGGAGATCTTCATTTGGGAAAGGATCTTCCAATCTCTGTTCCATCACCTCCACAATCTAACATTTTAATTTTATGTCAGCTCTTTCTCTAAGTCTGATTCATTCTGATCCTTTAAAAGAGGATATGTAAGATTTTATTCATTATTGAAAATTAATTATTTGTATGCTGGTAATGGTAACAAAATCATATAGGGTTGTTACTTTGACATTGTATTCTTACATTTTTAAAATTTTAAGAAAATGTATTGATAATGGTATCAGGGAGTAGGTATTTTGAGACTATTTGTTTATTAATTTATTAAATATATTTTACTGAATCAGTATACGTTTTTTTCATTAATTTATTTATTATTCACTTTGCATCCCAATATCTGTGTCCCTTCTTTTCCCATCCCATACCTCCCACTGTTCCACCCTCTTCTTATCCTCTGAGGAAGGGAGACTCCCTGGGTATACCTCACAATGGTACATCATGTCTCTGCAGGAAATAGGCCCATCTTGTCCCACTGAGGCCAGACAAGGTGGCCCAGTTAGAGGAACAGGATCTACAGATAGGCAACAGATTCAGGGACAGCCGCTACTCCAGTTGTTGAGGAAGCTGCACATTTGCTACATATGGTGGGGGGCTAGATCTAGCCCATGTAGCTCTTTGGTTGATGGTTCAGTCTCTGGGAGCCCACATGTGTCCAGTATAGTTGACTCTGTGAGATAACCTGTGGAGTCACTATCTTCTTTGAGTCCTCATCACTTCTCCAACTCTTCCACAAGACTCCCTGAGATACATCTAATGTTTGGCTGTGGGTGTCTGCATCTGTTTCATGAGCTGCTGGGTGGAGCCTCTCAAAGGACAGTTTTGCTAGATCCTGTTTGCAAGCATAACAGAATATCGTTAATAGTGTCAGGGATTGATTCTTGTCCCTGGGATCTGTCTCAGTATGGACCAGTCATTGGTTGGTCATTCCCTCCCTCTCTGTTCTGTCTTTGACCCTGTACATCTTGTAGACAGGACGTGCTTTGGGTTGAAGGCTTTGTGGCTGGATTACTGTCCTTATCCCTACTGCAAGTCCTGCCTGGCTACAGGGTAAGGTGGCCTCTTTAGGCTCTATATCTCCCACTGTTAGGAGTCTCAGGTAGAGTTACACTCATAGAACTCCTTGGAATTCTCCCTCAGTTCTAGGTCTCTGGCACATCCTAGAGATGTGGAAACTGATCCTAAGGTAGGGAAAACTGAGAGGAGTAGAAGGAGGAGAAACTCTCCCACCTCCAATTTTCTTTCCCTCTCCCCTGCCCTCCTATCGTGATTCCCCTACCCTATTCCCTCCTATCTGCTCTCCTGCCCTGTTCCCTCCCTCTATCAACCTCCAATATATATTTCATTTCCCCTCTTGTGAGTGATTCAAGAATCCTTCCTTGAGCCTCCTTGTTATTTGGTTTCTTTGGGACTGTGAATTATAAATGGTTATCCTGTACTTTATGCTAGTATCCACATACCAGTGGATGTCTGCTTTGACTTAAGCACCCACTCCATAAAAAGGAACCCATGGTCACATTGCTTAGATAACCAAGAATCTAAAATTAGGTAGCCCAGAGACATAGGGTATAAAAAAATCCTGGGGCCAAAAAAAATTAACATGATTTCTAATGATATTCTGCTATAAACATAGATCAGTGAACAGATGTGAACAGAAGCAGAGACACTCAGCCAGAAATTATATATAGAGAGAGTCTAAATTGGAAGTCCCCATCAATCCTGACCTTCATAGCAGAAGAGGAGGTGGAAAGAGTGTGAGAGATAGAGAGGATGGAGGATATGAAGAGAACAAGGCATTCTGAATCAATCTAGAAGGGCACAAATGAGCTCACAAATACTGAAGCAGCAAGCACGGAGCTTACATACATGGTTCTACATTAGGCCCTCTGAATATATTTATAGCTACTAGCTTAGTAGTTTATGGGACTCCTAAGTGTGAGAATGAGTGTGTCTCTGAATCTTTTGCCTGCTCTTGGACACTTCCTCTTGTTGGGTTGCCATGTCCAACTTCAATATAATATTTTTCAATTATTATATTTTATCTTGCCATGTTTGGCTGTTATTTCTTAGAAACCTATTCTTTTCTAATAAGAAACAGAAAGGAGGAAGATTTGGATATCAGGGGAGATAGGGAAAACTGAGAGGAGTAGAATGAGGAGAAACTATAATAAGATTATATTGCATGAGAAAAGAATTTATTTCCAATGAAAGAAAAAGAAAGAGAAAAAAAAGAATATGTTATGTATGTACACATACATATGTTCATGTTTCAACAATTAATGAAAAAAAGAAGCCATGACTTTGAAAGAGAACTATTAAAGGTATGTAGGAGGGTTTAGAGAGAGTAAAGGTAAGGAGATATAAGCAATTATATAATCTTAAAACTAAAAAAATAATTAAGAAAGAACAATGTGATATTGGCAAAATAAATAAATAATACCTGACATATAGTTCAGTCTAATTGACCAGATGCTCCAGATGAAAATAAATGCAACTATAGCTACATGAATTTTGACAAAGGTGCTACAAATAAACATTGAGAAAAATACAGTCTATTAAATAAATGATTCCTGTAAAACTGGGTATCAGTAAAAAAAAAAATGAAGTTAGATGTTATCTCTCACTTTTTAGAAAAGTCAGTTCCAAATGAATCAAGACCTTATGTAAGACCTCTATAAACCAAAGTAAGGTGTATTCAGCAGTATATAAGAATAGGCAAGGATGGAGTATTGGTCATCAGGAATTAAGACGATAATTTAAAAATAGATCTTGACGAGCTTAAATGTTTCTACATAGCAAAAATTTCTATATTGTGAAAAGGTAGTCCATAGAAAGAAGAAATCTTTACCAACAAGATTAATATCTAGAGTACAAAAAGAACTAAAAGTCCTAATCTTTAAGAGAACAAACAACCCATTCAGAAAATGGGATGTGAATCTGAGCATAGAATTCTGAAAAGAAAAAGTAAAGTGAAAAATACATATTTAAAAAAGTGATCAACTCATTTGATGAAAATACAAATTAAAACTACTTTGACATTTCATCTTACCTCAGTCACAATGGCTATTACCAAGAAATCAAATGATAACTAATGCTGACATGGATTTTAAAAATGAACATATATTCACTGTTGTTGTGTGGGTAAAACAAGTGCAGCCATTGTGGAAATCAGTATGGAGTTTTCTAGAAAAGCTAGAAATAGAAGTACCATAGTACTCAGATACACTACACATGGAAATGTAAGCAAATTAATATACATCATCCTACAGAGATACTTGATCTGCCATGTTCATTGGCCTTTTGTGCTCAATAGCTAAGAAATCGAGTCTGAGTAAATGTTCATCAACAGATGAATAGATAATGCTTATATGGGACATGTGTAGAATGCATTTTATTCAGTTTAAAGAAAATTAAATTATGAAATATCAAGGGAAAAGGATAAAATCAAGGAAAATGTTGTTTTCTGACATATGACATATGACTTAGAAACAACTGCCTAATATTTTCTCTCTTACAGGAATCCTAGTGTTGGATCTTAAGATTATATGTTTAACTTGTAGTATTTTTAGAAGTTAGCAAACTAGAAAACGGCCATGGATTGGGATGGTCTTAAACACGGGAAGAAGGTTGGAACATAGATCACATGAAAACAGGGGAAGGATTTCAGGGTGGATAGTTTAATGGATATAGTTGTGGTTGGGAAAGATGAGGTGGAACAAGGGGGAGTAACTAAAATTAAGAAATATATGTGTGTGTGTGTGTCTATATCATCTATCTCTATCTCTGTATCTATATATAGCTATATCATCTATATCATATCTCTATCTCTATTTCTATATTCCATTTGGAAACATACTACTTTATAATCCAATTCAAAAGTTATTTTGAAATAAAAGATTTAGAAGGATGATATCTTGCGTGCCTGCATATTTATTCTCCTGTAAGCCAATGGTCATTAAATAGCCCCACTGACAGTATGAGTTTCCTCTTTGTGTGTTGTTGGCCAAAGAAGGCCCCAGAGACCACCAAAATATTACATTCTCTTGTCATTCTTCCTGTTTGCATAGTATAGAGAAACCAATTTTGAAACTCCCATCTTGTTAGTAGTAAAGAAAAGGGACTAATGGATTAACATTAAAACCAAATTGTGCTCACTGATACAATAGTGGCATGATAGCCAGGAGGGTAACCAACTATATTATGATTGGATGCTGGCTGACATTACAAGAGGAAATTCTCATATGGCATTCCCAATAGCTAAATCTTTGGCTGATGAAGTCTTAGAACCAGTGGGGCATACATATACCACTGTTTAGCTAAATTGTCATATCACCACAATACCTTCTAAATGTTATGTTTATATGCATACACAAATGCTACTCCTGGTCTTACTCCTAGATGCTTCTTTTGTAATAAATGATTGTCAGTGAAAGGTTACATGTCTGCTTAAGGTAATGACCAAAGGTGGTGTTTGAGTGATCAGTCCTAAACAGGACATTCACTTCATATCTTGGAGCCACATGGGCGTTACAGAGAAGGGTTAGAAAAATCTAAGGGTCCAAAGAGGGGAGAATGGTTGGGAAATATTGTCTTCTGGGCATAACACGGCCAATACTGTCATGACCTTAGAGAAGTTAGGGCTGCCTGAAATGGGCATAGAAATTCTGGGTACTGTAATGTCAACCAGGGATTGCCAAGAGGCTAAAAGAGTACTAGATTTCCCAATTGAACTACTGGATACTGATGAATTACAGGGAAAGGACTGTCATGGTCTTTAGTTGTATATTCACTGAGTTGATACCCAGACTACAATGAATAGTTAAAATTGATGCCACTCGGAAGCCACTATTTAAAAGAAGGCAAGAATGTAGGAGTGGGATGTTTAGGGAGGAAGAGTGGTTATTAGGAGTGGGAAGGAGCTTAAAGATGAACGAATTGTACTAATTAGAATATTTTTATACATGTATAATTTAGTAAAGTTATTAAAATAATTATAAATATTTATTTCTGGAAAAAAGAAAGAAAAATCTCCCTGGTCTTTTAAAGATGCAAAATCCTGTATTAGAAATTTTGGCTGTGGTGTATGTATGTGTGTGTGTGTGTGTGTGTGTGTGGTGTACGTGCGATTGCACCTCAAATTTTTATGTGAGCTTATAAACTCTATATATAACATACAAATTGAGTACTTTCTTTCAATTAAACTTTCATAAGGAACAAGAGTATCTATAGAAACTGAAATATCAACTGTGAATGCTTCATTTAATTACTAAAGGACATGGGAGGTATGGCTTGGGGCAGTGACTGGAGAGAAAATGCTTTAAAGTAGGAAAAAAGGGTAATAAAACAAAAGGGGATATACTGGCTGGTTTTGTGTGTGTGTGTGTGTGTGTGTGTGTGTGTGTGTGTGTGTGTGTGTGTGACAATTTAACTCAAGCTGGAGTTATCAGCCCGGAGGAAATCTCAGTTGAGGAAGTGACTCCATGAGATTCAGCTGTAAAGCATTTTCTCAATTAGTGATCAGCGGGAAGGCCTAGTTCACTGTGAGTGGTGCCATTGCTGGGCTGGTAGTCCTGGGTTCTATAAGACAGCAGGCTGAGCAAGCCATGTCAAGCAAGCCAGTAAGTAGTGCCCCTCTATGGCTTCTAAATTAGCTCCTAACTGCAGGATCCTGCTCTGTTTGAGTTTCTATCTTGACTTTCTTTATTATGAACAATGCTATGGAAGTGTAAGCCAAATAAACCTTCCTCCCAGCTTGATTTTTCATTACAGCAAGAAAAACTCTAAAACAAATTGGTGCCATTATAGTGGAGTATTGTTATGATAGTTCTTACCATGTTTTGGGGAGGATTGTGGAAGGACTTTGGAACTTTGGGCTAGAAAGTCCACTGAATATTGAGCGCTAAGTGGGATGTTCTTTAGGATCTTGGATGATAAGAATTTTGAGAGCAGTGCAGGAGATGGAGGCCTGGCTTGTGAAGTTTCAGAGGGAAATTTAAAGTCTCTATCAGGACCATTTATCATTTTGAATTAAGATTCTGTCATTCTGGTCAGCTGGGGCTGACGAGTCTGTAGAAAAATTTTAATCTATGAACAGGCTGCTCTGGAAAGTGGCAATATATAAAGGTATGATCCAGCCAGAATGCAGACATGCCCTGAATTACACTATGATCTGGCTGGAATACAGATGCACTGTTGGTACACAACTTTAATCCCTAACAATGAAGGTAAATTTATTTTGTAGACGGAAGCAACCATGTTTGGAATTGATATCTAGGCTTGGCACCATGAAGAGAGCCTATGAGAGGCTATTGGTGAAAGTGCAACCCATTTCAAACAGAAGATCCTAGAGTTTTTTTTTTTTTGATTTCTTTTTTAATTTTATTTTTTGCTTATTCACTTTATAACCCGTCCCAGTCACCCCCTCCCACAGTCCTTCCCCATATCTTGTTTTCTGAGTACCCCCTCCTCCTGTATCCCCCACCCTGCCACTTTAAGTCTCTGAGAGGCTAGGTGCTTCCTCTCCCATTGAGACCAGATGACGCACCCAGCTAGAAGACCATACTCCATATACAGGCTGCATGTTTTGGGATAGCCCCCACTCCAGATGTTTGAGACCTACATGAAAACCAAGCTGCACATTTACAACATATGTGCAGGGAGGCCTAGGTCCAGCCCATGGAGGTAGATCTGTGTAGACTAGGTATGCTCCACGGTTGGTGATTCAGTCTCTGAGAGCTCCAAGGGTTCAGGTTGGTTTACTCTGTTGATCTTCCTGTGCAGTTCCTATCTCCTTAGGGCCCACAATCCTTCCGCCTATTCTTCTATAAAAGTCCTCAAGCTCCATCCACTGTTTAGCTCTGGATGTCTGTATCTGTCTGAGTCCCAGCTATACCCCTCCTGGGTATATACCCAGAAGATATTTCAACATGCAACAGGGCCACATGCTCCACTATGTTTATAGCGGCCTTATTTATAATAGCCAGAATCTGGAAAGAACCCAGATGTCCTTCAACAGAAGAATGGATACAGAAAATGTGGTACATTTACACAATGGAGTACTACTCAGCTATTAAAAATAATGAGCTCATGAAATTCTTAGGCAAATGGATGGAGCTGGAAAATATCATCCTGAGTGAGATGACCCAATCACAAAAGAACACACATGGTATGCACTCACTGATAAGCGGATATTAGCCCCAAAACACACAATACCTAAGATGCAACGCATAAACCTCATGAAACTCAAGAAGAAGGAGGAAGACCAAAGTGAGGGTGCTTTTGTCCTTTTTAGAATGAGTATCAAAAGATTCAACCAGAGCTCCCAGGATCTAAACCTCCAGCCTGAGAACAGACAGGGGCAAGCTGTCCTCTGAGAGGCTCTAACCAGCAGCTGACTCAGACCCTAGAGTTTTGTAGATGCCAGTACTATGGGACAATCACCAAGAGTAACAACAGCAGTGGAACTGAACCTTGGAAAACAAGCTCTGGGTGCTGGAGAGGTGGATGACCAATGCCTTTGGAACAGTCTAGAAGTTCCTGAGTGGGTCCCAAATATTGGAATTTTGGAGTTTGGTTTTGCTTTGTTTTGATTGTGACTGTGCCATGAGTTTTCCCTCTTGAAATAAGAAGTATTACTTAACCCATAGTTAAGAAATTTTAAATTGTACAAGACTTTGGATTTTAAAAATATTGCATATTATAAAGGGACTTTTAAAGTTATGTGTGTTTTCAATGTGAGAACTTTGGCCTGAATAATATACAAAGCATTGTAGCTTAATAGATATGTGTTTGTGTGTTAAGTTGACAAATGGTCAGTTTTTTTATTTATTTAGTTATTTAAATCACATCATAATTTGCTTAGTTACACAGAGGTTATAAACACAAAAAGGCAGGATGCGGGGAAGGGAATGGCACCGGAGCATAGGTGTTCAGGGGGAGTACAGGTACCTTTCAGAACAGGGTATCAGCTGAGTGTAGGTTCAGGGGACAGATGACTATGGCTCTGCCTATGATTCACTTGTCCTTATCTTAGTTGGTACTGTCCACCGAGGCTGCCTATTTATAAGACCTATGACTACTAGGTCTGGTAAATTTCCACAGTAGCTGCCTGTTTACAACAGCTTATAGCCTTCTGTTTTCAGTGTTTTTCCACAGAGACCCAAGACTTTGTGTTAGCATGCATGTATGTCAGGCCTATTGCTGACTTTAGGCCTATGGCTGATTTTAGGCCTTTAGTGTATATGCAGGGCTGCTCCTAACATCTCCTCCCTTCTCTAAGTATAGAAGGGCCTTGGCAATTCTATTCTTGCAAAGGTGGGGATAGAGGCCTGACCTCCAATAATTGAAAGGGACCTTGTAATGGCTCCGGTCCTCCTGTCGTTGTCCAGTGAGGCATGAGGGCCATACCCATCCCGATGTCTTTTTCCTGGAGAGGGGATACTTTTGACATCAACCCTATGCAGTCAGGCTTGTCCCTCAGGAAACCCAGATAGATACTTTTAAGTTTTATTTATATTCAAAGGGTCAGTTTTACTGGATGGTTTTGTGTGCCAAGTATACTCAAGCTAGAGTCACCATAAAGGGAGGAGTTTCAGTTGAGGAAATGCCTCCATGAGATCCAGCTCTAAAGCATTTTCTCGACTACTGATCAGTCAGGGAATATCTAGTCCATTGTGGCTAGTCCCATTCCTGGGTTGGTAGTTCTGAGTTCTATAAGAAAACAGGCTGAGCAAGCCATGTGAGACCAGTAAGCAGAACTCTTCCATGGCTTCTGCATCAACCCATGTCTCCAGAACCCTGCTTTGAGTTCCTGTCTTGACTTCTTTCAGTGAGGAACAGTGCTGTGGAAGTATAACAGAAATAAATACTTAATCCCCAACTTGCTTTATGGTGTTTCTATCAAAGCAATAGAAACCCTAATTAAGAGAGGGGACTGACTATTTGTGAAGATTAGAGAGACTGGGGAAAGGCATAGGTGAGCAGTGTTGAGATTAATTAGGAAAAACTATAGTTACACATATATATTATAAATATGCCATAATAAAAGCTATTAATTTTGCATATGTAGTTTAAAAATTATAATGATAGGAGAAAAAGATTAAGGAGAATAGTCACTATTGTGATTCTTGTAGTTCTGTTTGCATTAATATTTGTCCAATGTATTTATATTAATATAATTGTGTATTATTTTGTATGAGAGATACATCATTAATTTGATGAAAAGTGACTGAAGCTGAATTGCTTAGAAAATTTCAATTTACAAATAAAACTTACTCAATCAGTGGTATAAAAGTATTATGTGTTTAGTATGTTTCACAAATTATTTTCATTTCTTCTGTGAAGAAATAAAGAGTATTTAGCATCAAAGCATGAAGTCAAATTATTTTTACTGTCAATAAGAATTCCTGGAAAGAAGCTGTGTGGCTAATGGACAATAGACTGATTAGAAATTCAGTGCCACAATGAGACTGGAATACCGAGGATATAGATGCTAACTCCCTTACCTGTGCTAGCTTAGCCCCATGAAGAGTATTCCTTGCCAACTTCTGTGTCAGAAATCCTGTGTCTAATAGAAAAAAATTGACGTATATACAGCTTCCAGTTTAATGTTTATATGGGATTCCTGTGTGTTTGAACAAGTAGGTCTCTGCATCTGTATCTGTTTCTTATATATTTCCTTGGGCTCTTTTTCTTCTGTTTGTTTTGTCATATTCCAATGGGTTGGTTTTTGTTTTATCTTATTATATTTTATTATCATCCCTTGGAAGCCTGTTTATTTTCTATTGAGAGACAGAATCAGGGCAGGTCACAACAGGAGGGAGATAAGTAGGAACTAAGAGGAGCAGAGGGAAACTAATCAGCATGTATTATATGTGAAAATATCTATTTTCAATAAAAGGATAAGAGAAATTAAAAAATTCAAGAACAGTAGAAAAAATGCTTTGGAATCTATTACTAGATCAGTTGCTTTATGACCACAAAGCTAAGCCTATCATTGGGTAACATCTGAGGCCTATAGGAAAGATTCCCCACCTTTCTGTAATCCACCTTCCAGATTCTTCCACCATTGTATTTAAGAAATATCTTGATTTATGGCTTATCTTGAACTTTTACTAAAAGAAAAAACGTCATAAGACTGTTTCCAATAGAAATATGGAATTATAAGTAACATAAATCTGTTTCTAGGCCACAACCACTAAAGTTTGGCTCTAGAATAAATATCTTTAATTTTCTCTGACAACCAAGCTGTATTATTTTTGCACTGATACTACTGAACAAATGATCTAATTATGATGACAACTAACTCTAAATGATTATAAATGTAGAGGAGAGAGACCTTATACCTTTGCATGCTGCATACACCTCATCACAGTGCCCTACAATATTTATTTTCTTTATTCATATCACAGGCTTCATCATGTGGATGCTTCCTTCTACAAGACTAACTTAGTGTTCAGATCAACTCAAATTTTCTAAGGATTTTCTGTGACAAAGTCTATCATATTATAGATTCATTTCATGCTTTCTGCTTGTCTCTATTTTTAAAATGCAAAATACAAAACTACAAACAAAATGCTTAGCAATTAATTATGGACATAGAACTAATTCAGATTGTCTGACAGCATTAACTTATACAGTACATTTAGTAAATAAACCTATCACAAGAGGAGAGATTTCTGAGCAAAGATAGAATTACACATTATGAACTGGAGAAGTATTTTGCTCCTAGTGATTTGGAAGATGAATTCTGAGAGATAAACATAGGACAATTAGAATACTCATTATGATCTAAGCATTAAAGGAGAGAAATAGCATAGGCCATCATGGATATATATGACATTAATTTTTATTTTTTTCAGTCATGTCCTAACAGCATGCTATTTAAGCCTAAATCTTAATTCACTGTTTTGAGAAAAACACAATCTGTGAACCACCTGCTTGAAAGCTTCCTTCACCTGTTGGTTCCTTAGGGTGTAAATGAAAGGATTTAGCAAAGGAGCCACAGAAGTGTTGAGCACAGCTACACCTTTATTTAAAGTCACCCTCTCCTTGGCTGATGTTTTCATGTACATGAAGATACAACTCCCATAAGTAATGGAGACAACAACCATGTGTGAGGAGCAGGTGGAAAAGGCCTTTTTCCGTTGTTGAGCTGAAGGAAACTTTAGGATGGTTTTGATGATGAGTGTGTAGGAGAGAATCACTAAAATCAAGGTGATGATAAGTGTCATTATAGCTATGACAAAAGCCATCCATTCTATGAAACGTGTGTCTGTGCAAGACAGCTGCAGCACAGGAGAAGTGTCACACAGGAAGTGGTCTATCAGTTTGGAAGCACAGAATTCCAGTTTGAGTCCCAACATCAAAGGGGGAAAGATGGATAAAAACCCAGTCACCCAGGAGCTGAGGACCAGCAGGTGGCACACTTTGCTATTCATGATGATGGGGTAGTGCAGTGGTTTACAGATGGCTACGTATCGGTCATAGGACATGGCAGCCAAGAGGTAGAACTCTGTAATTAGTAATAGAAAGAAGAAGAATAATTGAGTTAAACAAGCTCCATAGGAAATTGTTTTGTCTCCAGTGATAATGCTCATCAAGAATCGTGGAATGCAAGAAGATGTGAATGCAATTTCCAAGAAGGAGAAATTCCGCAGAAAGAAGTACATTGGAGTCTTGAGGCGGAGATCCAGCAGAGTGAGGAAGATAATTACTAAGTTCCCCATCAGGCTCAAGATGTAATTGAAAAACATAAACAGGAAAATCAGAATTTGTAGCTGAGGGTCATTTGTCAATCCCAGTAAAATGAAAACAATCTCTACTGACTGGTTCTTCATTCCTTCTTTATTCTAACATATCTATAAAAAAAGTTAGAATAAGTACACATGTTAAAAATTGTTCCCTTTTCATCATAGAAAAATTCTTACTAAGAAGTTCAACCAATGTCAATATATTTTTAAAAATTATCTTCGAGTTTACCCACGATCTTATCCTCCATATCATTAGTAAGTTTAAAGAACAATTATTTCAATTCTTGTTAAAATTTGAGTGTATATTTACAGATGGGATGTTCGTTATTTGGAATATAAGTTTTCAGTTTCATTTATATTAACCTTTGCCGCCAGGCAGCGGTGGCACACGCCTTTAATCCCAGCACCTGGGAGGCAGAGGCTGGCGGATTTCTGAGTTCGAGGCCAGCCTGGTCTACAGAGTAAGTTCCAGGACAGCCAGGGCTACACAGAGAAACCCTATCTCGAAAAACCTAACAAAAAAAAAAAAAAAAAAACCTTTGCCTATCTTTCCTATATTTTATCTTAATAGACTATTCAATTGTTTGATATTTAAAATTTGGGGACAGGTTATATTAGATAACTCCATATATTCCAAGTAGTCATAAAACTTAATTTAAGAATACATACAAAATTTCTAAGAAAAGAAAAAAAAAGAATTTAAATAAATGGCAACATAAAATGAGATTATTGCAGATCAGTATGATGATGATCTGAGTTAAGTGCTTAGAAAATAATTGGGAAACATGAAAAACATACAAGTTTCAAACTGAATCAACAATTCAACCTGCTTACATAAGCTCTGTTTTGTTTTGGATTTTTGTTTTTTGTTTTGCTTTAATATGATTTCCCAGTCATGTCTTCAGAGTCATGACTTGTGAGAGAGGAGAAAGCTATTTATAAAAATAGTAATAACTAACATTTTACCTATAAATTAAATATAATATTTCAAGGAGATATATAAGGCTCATACATCTCTTAGAAAGACTGTTATACAAAATACTTCATATTTCTAACTACAGAATCAATCTGGGCTCTTAGAGGCTTGCAGAGAAAGACCACCAACAGGGGGCCCGCATGGGATTAACATAGGCCCTCTGCACATATGTTACAGTCATGTAGCTTAGTCTCTTTGTGGAAGTTATAATAGTGAGAGCATGGGTTGTCTCTGTTACCTGCCTTTGAGACCTTTCCCTCCTATTGGGTTGCCTTGTCCAGTCTTAATAGGAAAGGAGGGCCCTACTCTTACTGTACCTTGATATGCCATGGCTGGTTAATATCCATGGTAAGCCTGCCCTTTTCTGAAGAGAAATGGAGGAGGAAGGGATGGAGGTGGGGAAAGGAGAGGTAGCAGGGAGGAACTGGGAAAAGAGGAGGTAGGGGAAACCACAGGTAGGATGAAAACAAACAAACAAACAAACAAACTAAAACAAACAAAAATCCACCAACCAACCAACCAATCAAACAAACAAACAAACAAACAAACCACCCAATAGTTTATATTTTTAAACTATCTTAAGTATTAAACCATAATTTATAGTTCTAGAAATATCACAATTTTCAAGTGAATAATTATAATAATATGCATTAAGTTTGAAAATTCACATATGTTTTTTGCCAAATGCATAGGAACTAAGATAGCATGTAATTTTCTCCTATTTAATTTGTAAAGTAAAATCAAATGATACACAAATAATAGCATGTGTTTGGAATTTAATATATATCTTTGTTCCTGTCAGTATCTAGAATTTGTTTATTGGGTCAATTTTAATCATTCTAACAAAGCAGAAACTTACTGATTTGTAGTGAATTCTTATGAGCAATAATATTGTCCTCCTAATTTTTTCATGTAACAAATGGGTCAATTCAGTTGTATTTCTTATAAGACTTCCAACTGGTGCATTTTTGGTGACATTGCAGATATTGCTTCCTTTCCAATACAGTTTCATTAGGAAAAGTTTGGTGATGTGCCCATTGAGAGTAACATAACATTTTTTTTCATATTCCCATGATTTTAAAATAGATAGTATCTACTAGTACTAGATGTATAGCAAATTATTATAGAAATGGGGAAATATAGTTTTACATCATATTAAAGAAAACACAAAGTGACAAGAAAGATAAATGATCATGAAAATATAAAATGCTTATTTTTCCTTATTCTATGAAGGGATTCAAGGAAAAAGATTAAACTATGAAAGATCATTTATGAACATAAGTATATGATTTGGACAGTGCTTATTTTCTAGTGTACATACGATGACATGGATGTGGTTTTCAAGTGAGCATGATCAGAAGAAAATAATCACAAATGAAGAATCTAGCAACTTTTAGCACACAGTGTGTGATAGGAAAAAAGACAAAGCAAATTTTTGATAGTATACATTGTACTATTAGAATATTCAAATAGCAATAATCTTTTGCCCATAAAAATACTCATTAGTACACAGACTATCTCTATCTATCTATCTATCTATCTATCTATCTATCTTATATTACCAAGTAAGATCAAAGCAAAAAAATATTCTGGTTTGCATAAGATATCTAACTAGGAAATTTGACTTCAGAAGACTTAGTTTTAAAATTATTCTCCCTTATAAATTATTTTCTTAAAAGTGCTCTATTTTTGAAAGCTTTTATGTAAGATTTTGGCACATTTTAATTAGAATTTACTTTACAGAACATTTCTTTTATAAAATTTTAGGGCTCTGTCTAGGAAAACAAATCTACCCTGTAATTTTTTGGTAATGAAAGATTTTAAGCAATTTAAAGTAGAAAATACATAAGATCATGAATTTTTATCTGATTATTAAATAAAGTTATTTGCAACCTGTGAAGTATATGTTGTTCTTCAGAAAACAGTACAAATACAAAATAAAAATATAAAGAATCAAAAACTATTTAGAGACAAATGTCTCCCCTTTTGTCATTTACAGGAATTTATAGAAGGAGTCTTGTCAGTATTTGTACTGACAAATGGTTTCTAAAGGAATTGAAGACTTGAGACAGGACACTCTAGCCAGCTGAAGCAGCCTGAGATAAGGAAACCTAATATACCAAACCAAATTTGGTTTGGAAATGTATTCAGCATTCTAGTATTTATTCAACTCTGATATAATCATACAACATTGTAAAGGACAATGTCATGGACTCAAAGTTTCTTAAAGAGATATAGATACTTGTAAAGCAATATAATATATAATGGTTTCCTTTATAAAATCTGGGCAATTGACAACATTGATATAGATGTCTAATTATATAATACTTTAGAATTTTCTCATTTGAAACTACCAACTTGTTCCACTTCAACAATTATATATACCATACATTTTCACAGTATATTGTAAAGGATAAAAACACAAATCACATTATGAGATTATATGACTCACAGGGCAAGAAATACAATTGTATTGAGTTTTATTGGATATTAAGAATAACACATAAGAATTAAAATATTCTCTAATGTTAAAAAACATTTGTTTCTTGCTTCTAATCACTTGCCATTATTTTTCTATAGGTCAATATAAAATACATCAGAACACTTACCATGTATTAGTTTAAAAGCCTTTCTCAGTTGTGTATGTTGATTCTGGTAACTGTGAACTTCCATCTTTCAGCCAGTATCCTGGTAAATAATGAGTATGAATGGGCCATCTCTACTCACCTCATTTTAACCTAAAATACATGATTGTCTTTCATGTTGTTTTAGAGATAACATTTTTGACTAATTTATTGCTTTGTTGGAAGGTAAATGAAATTGTCATTTCTATCACTTACTATATACAATTCACTTGTCTGAAGTATTGTAAACCTAGCTAAGTGTGACACACAGCACAATATGAAAATACACTGCCTCTGACGTGGTGGAGGATCTGTGCCTCTGTATCCTATAGGAAAGCATCTAAGAAAAACAAATTCTCAGGGTAACTTTAAACTAAGACCATCATTTATTTCCTAAGGGATTGCCAAATTTAGATACAAAGTACTTTCTATAGAAATAAAAATGTAGGCACAAACCTTTTCTTTTGAAATCTATGCTTGTAGAGAATTCGTTAGAGATTGATATTTGATTATCGCAAATCCATCTTTTGAAATTATGGGTACATGGTTTATTTGGAACAGAATAAAAAGGGTTTTTTCCAGTGAATATGAAAAGTGATAATGAGATGGGTAAAGATAACATGTTTTAGGCCAATCAAATTTGAGCTACCTCCTACAAAGATCCTGTTTATTCTTGGCCTGTAGACTCACTTCTTCTTATTTTCATATAATTTTTCCTGTTTTCCACATTTGACAAAAAATATTTGATGTGTCCTTAAAGTCTGTCTTAATGTTTTTATATGGTCAACTCCAGTTTATTCTTCTGAGGTGCCACAAGTTTGTTCTTATATTATTTGATTTTTACTTTAAAGTACTCCTTTATTATATGTGGATATGTGGGTATATATGTGCAAATATATATATTCCAAATATATATATATATTTATGTTTTCTAAATGTATTTATTTGTTGACAGTAACATAAGTGCTGTCCATGGCGTAGATACTCTGAATAGTATCCAAATGTTCTGTCATTCCTCGTATAGTTCTTGATGTCCTTGGGTATATACTTTGCAGTGATTTATCTGGTAAACATGATTGTATTATTTATAGTGATTTTGAGATGCTTCTATACTGATTTCTGATTTCCATAGGAGTATGCTAATGACCATTCATACCAACAATGTATCAAGGTTCCTTTTCCCATAGATCCTTAGTACATTACTTTTTGTATGTAAGATTTTATTTTTTACTGTTATGAAAATATCCTGATAGACCAAGGATAAAAATGGATAAAGTTACATCAGTGGGTTAATGATTCAATATTGAGTTACAGCAAGAGAAAAAACATATAGAGAATATTATAAGACACAGACATAGGAAAGAACTTTCTTTATAGGACTCTAGTTACTTAGGCAATAAGGCTCCAACTTGACAGATGGAACATTATGGAATTTAAAAGCTTCTGTACAGTAAAGAAAACTAGTGGAATTAAAAGACAGTCCACAGAATGATGCAGTCTTTGCGAGTGACACATCCGACTGATCTCCAATATCTAAGTTGTATAAAAGAGCTAAAAGCATAAAACTTAAGAAAATAAATAACCCATGAGAAGGTTTATGAATTTAAAGAGAGTTCAAAGATCAGAAATATAAATCTATTAACATGTTAAAAGGTGATCAACATCTTCGACCAACAGAGTAATTCAAAATGAGAAACTTTGATATTCTAACTTACCTCAGTTATAGTGGCTATTATCAAGGAAAGAAATAACAACAGATAATAAATAGTAAGGATGCAGGGGTTGCTGGCCAGGTGTATACCTCCTGAAACTATTAATAAATCATATTAAAGTAACACAAAACCCCACAGCATCTCAGTGCTGTGGTTTCTCAAAGAGCTAAATATAGAACTAGAACATGAATCATTTATAGAACTCCTTGATGTATACTAAAAGGTTATCACAGAGATACTTGCAAATCAATATTCACTGTTGATCTATTTGTAATATCTAGAAACTATTCCAATTGTTAGTTGACTAATAAACAGCTAATGACAATGTGAAATGTACACAAAATGAAATTTTATTCATGCACAGAGTTATTTTCTTATTTCAAAGTATGAAATTTGCATGGAAATAAATGAAACTGAAATATATTTTACTAAATGAAGTAACCCAAACTCAGAATGCCCATGAACTACAATCATGACTGGCACTGGAAACACAGTTATCTCAGGCCCATGAGATCATGCATGATTCTTGGAGCAAAACCTACAATTGCCACTTACTTAAGTTAGCATAATGTCTAACTACACTCTAAATATTTCTCCCGTACCCACAGATAAGAAACTTACAGCTGTTTTTGTGGTTTGTCGGGGTGAGTTGCTTGCATTACCTGGGCATAGTGTTTCTGATGTTTAATTGTAATGGTCAGCTAGGGACTAAGCAATATGTTCTGGCTTGGGAATATTTCCCAGTACAACTTGATGCAATTCCTAATGTCCTGAGACCATGGCCCAACACATAGAAATTACTTTATACTCATTGATATATCTGATTTGATATATATATATCATACACTATACATTATAGAATACATTATTATATATAATATACATATATTTTATACATATACGTATACATACACACACACACACACACACACACACACACACACACACAATATATATATATATGACAAATAGGGAATGCTGACTTCCAGATGATCCTTACTTTAAATAAGCTGAGTAATATTCCATTATATAAATATAGTACATTTTTATCATATTTATTCTGTTATATAAATATAGTACATTTTTATCATATTTATTCTGTTGGTAAACATGGAAGTTTGTTTCAGTTTATGGCAATAATGATTATGATTATGATTAAGTAAGTGTCTATAGGATGAAGTGTCCTTTGGGCATATGCTCAAGATTGTCTTGAGGTACATTTATTTATTTCCAGCTTTCTGAGGCATCTCTACACTGGTTTCCATAGTTGCTGTATAAATTTTCACTCCCAGAAGCAATGGAGAAGTATTTCCCTTACTCTATATCCTCACCAGCATAGCGTTATTTGTTTTATTGATCTTGGGTATTCTGATGGGTGTAAGGTTAAAATCTCTAAGTAGTTGTGGTTTGAACATTTCTGTCTTTCTCAGCCATTTGAGTTTCCACTTTAGAGAATCCTCTATTTATATCTGTATACCATTTGTTTATTTTAATATTTTTTATTTGTTTACTTATTTATTAAAAGTAGATTCTTCTCTAATGCAATATATCCCAAACCACAATTTCCACTTTTCCACTCCTCTAGGCTCCTCTCCACCTCAGCCTCCCCCCAGATCCACTCCCTCTCCGTTTCATCTAAGAAAAGAGCAGGCCTGCCAAAGACAACAACCAAACACGACAGAACAAGACTCAATTAAACAAGGCAAAAAGCCCTCATATTCAGGATGAACAAGGCAATATAATAGAATGAAAAGAATCCTAAGAGCAGGCAAAAAAGCCAGAGACACACCTGCTCCCACAGTTAGGTGTCCCACAAAAATATTAAGCTAACAGTTAAAACATATATGCAGAGGACCTGGTGCAGACCTATGCAGGCCTCTTGGGAACAGAATAGCTCAGAGACATATGGTGGAAACAAACACCACTGGAAAAAAAAAATCAAGGAAATGATTCCTAATGATATTCTGCTATCCTTGTCCAGTTTTCATCAGAGAGGCTTCTCTGGCAGCAAATAGTAATGGGTGTAGAGACTCACAGCCAGACGTTATGCAGAGAGGCTCTCAACTGGAGGTCTGGATTGGTTCTTTTCCCTCAGAACTGAGAGAACCCTGAGGAAAAAGAAGAGGAATGTTGGTAGGAATCTGAGGAGATCGAGGAGACCAAGAGAGCATGGTAAACTGAATCAACTGAGCAAGGCTCACAGAGACTGTACACCATTTACTTTTAATTGATTTATTTGTTTATTTTCATTTCGACGACCAGTTTTTTTGTTAGTCCTTTATATATTTATTTTGGGTATTAGGATATTAGTCTTCTATTGGATGACTAGCTGGTAAAGGATATTCCCTTTTGGTAGGATACTGCATTGTCTGAATAGTGCCTTGCTCAGCCATAAACAGAGAAGCTTATTCCTGCAGCATATGGAAACAAATACAGAGACCCACACCTAGAGATTATACAGAGTGAGAGATCTCAGAACATTCATCCCCAAAAGGAGTTGTCTTCATCAAATCCCTTTTGTCAGGACCCAGTGAACCCTCTGGAAGAGGCAAAAGGAGTGTAAGAGCCAGAGGGGATGCAGGACATTAAGAAAACAATGTCTTCTAAACAGCAGGAGCAACACACATGAACTCACAGGCTGTGATGGGGCATGCAAGGGGTTTTCATGGCTCTACCACCAGATGGGGTCTTAGAGCTGAAAGGAGAAGGGTATACAAGTCCCTGTCCCTAACCATGAAGCTGTCT